>VYZW01014057.1:2973-14517 GCA_013401315.1 Balaeniceps rex | reverse complement strand
GTTCAGCTTGTAGGGGCAAATCAAGCTAGCAGAACAATAGTATGCGCCGGGTGTCAATTGAATGAATAGTGCCTCATACTTTTTTTCTTTCTTTCTTTCTTTTTTTTTCTGAAAGATGCTGGCTAAAAGCATCCTTGTTTTCCACGTCTCCAGCAGCTCTTTCCTAACTGTGCAGTATTTTCACAGTTTGGCTACCATGCAGAATTTTTTAATACAGGAGTGTTTCACTGGTCTGATTCACATTGCACTTCCACAAACTGTAATGTGTACATGTCCTGACCTTTGTAACCATGAGGGAGGATTTGACCAGAAGACAGCCAGAGGCTCCTTGCAACCTAAATTATTCTGTGATTCTATAGAATTCCGGAGAACTTCTATGATACACTCGATTCTTCTTCCCGGATTCATCCAGTCACACTGGAGTGAATGTAGCTAAAGTAATTCTCCTTTGCAGCCATGAAATCCTAATGGGGGAAGGGGGTAAGCTATGAAAAGCAAGGTGATACAAACAACATGGCTGTTTGGAGTTTAGTAATATTCTAATAATAAACCTAAAAATATATCTTAGCCTGTATTTTCTCCAAGTTTGTTAAATTTGTCTTTATCTGGACTTCTAATCCATACTAATAATGCAGTGCTGCTATTGCTACCAAAGATGGTGTAAGGTATATCATGAAGTTTTCATTTTCTGTGAAATCCTTTGTGACATTTTTATAAAGTAAATCAGTGGAAAGTCCACTTCAGAAATGATCAGATGCTTGGGATATTATAACAATAGGCATGGAAAAAACAGCAACAAAATGTTGTAATAATCCTGTAGAAATATCAGATAATATTTTACTGATGTGCAAATTTTCTTGTAGTTGGCCCCCTTTCGCTTTTCCATGTAATATAGGCATATAAATATATTTCAGTTCATCTAAATCCTGTTTCTATTTCTTCCAGTTTTAATTTAGGCAGCTTTAGTGATGCTTTCCGTTATTATCTCTCATGTACACAGTAGTGGTGCTGTCATATATACAATATTTATAAAGTCAATGACAGGAATGATATTGTGTATCAGAAATGTATTTATATATTTCTTGTCCATTAACAGTGGATAATGACAACGGACAAATGCCATTAATTAATAAAGTCAAAGCAGGCCCCTTACAAATCTGTCAGCACATTTGCTTGGAAACAAGTATATTTTTTCACAGTTGCACATAATAATTTTAATGTAGGATTTTCTAATCTTGTTCAATGGACGTGTTTTCAACAACCAGTATTGAAAGCAGCAGTGTATGAGGCTATCAGAAAGCAGTTGATAATGAGCTCTCACACAGTGAAGATGGAATTTTTGCTTTAAGGTGTGTGATTAAGGTGTGTGAAATTACAAGTGCTGGGATCATGTGTGACACTCATATGATGAAGGAGAAATACTTCTAGCTTTGAATCACCTGCTGGCCCTTCTAAAACAGATGTTTAAAAGATAGTGATGCTATAAAAAATAGAAATTGTGTTTTAAAAAATTAGAGAGCTAGGAAAACACAGTTTATTCTTTAACACCAATTATATGAATAGTTTAGGGAGTGTTCTACTAGTGTACCACCCAGGTGTGTAGGATGTGTGACACACTTTAGCCAGAGGAGTTGAGTTTATTATTACTGACAGTGCCTGCATTTTTCACAGTTTTATCTATATCACATGCAAGAAGTGAGATATATGTAGTACAGATAAGAGAGATAAGTGAGGTAAAAACATTACTCACTTAACTTACCCCCCCCCGCTGCCAACCTGTGTTATAGTCCTCTGGAGTTACATACAGATGAAACTGAGTCCATAAAAGCTATGAAAAAATGGGGTAACCACTGAAAGAAATTATTTAAATACCTGTCTCTTTCAAAAGTAACAGTCCAAAAACAGGGGTTATCAATCTGTCAGTAGCTACAGGATTATGCATGTGTACACAGTGGTTAAGAATACTGACAAGTCACAACTGTGCTGCATTGAGAAGACAAAAATGTAATTAAAACCAAATACAAAACTACATATAAAATAAATTTTAAAAAAAGACATCCATTCCAAGAGAAGCTGAAGACACTACACTAGTATGGAGAGTGATTTTATTAAAGAAGGGTTTTGCAAATGCATGATTTTAAGGAAGAAGGAACTGAGTGACATACAATTTGTAAGCAAGAAGTCTGCATTTGTTTCATGAAAGGAATGAAAGCATGGAGTTGGAATTAAACACTAGAAGTTAGAGGAGGGGAGGGAATGCTGAGAGAAAGCTTTCAGGAAGAATTTCAGAGCATTCTGAATGCAAGAATGAACCCAACTAAATCCTTGGGATTACATGGGAATTTGAGTTTGAAGTGCTAAAAGACTGAAACAAAAGAAATGGATAGCTTAAAGCAGTGGTCCTCAGACTAAAAGTCTCTTTTAAGGCAATCAGGATGCTGAAGAAGGAACGTGTGACTTCATTGCACACTGTGTAGCCTCCTCTCCATGGTAAGCTGGAGCCTGTGAGCCCTTAACAGTCTGAAGAGACTTCATCTTTCCTCCCTCTGAGAGCCTGAACAACATGGTACCCATATGCTCTCAACTACAGTGATGGGATGATGACTTGGAACTTCTGACTCTCAGTTTTTGGGGGCTCCTAGAAGAACACTATGGAGGGTCTTGATTGCACTAGCTTTGCAGTGTGACTCAGTAAATGAGCACAATAGAAACTGGAGAAAGAAGCAACAAGGGAAAAAAATAATAAAAACTGTACCAGGAGACCACAGGTCAAGGATACAGCTACAGGAAATATGTTTATGTCTTAATTCTGATGTGTTACAGTGTCTCTAGTGAGAGTATTTCTGCCCCACAAGGTAACTGAAATTCAGATTTTTGGTGCAAGATGTGCTGAATGTGATAGTGAATTCACATGGCTCTTGCAAGAAGGTTAATAGAATTATTGGCACGGTGTCTGAAGAGAAATAAAAGGATGTGAGGGAGCTTAAAATGGCCTGGGATTGATTCTGATATCGATTCATGGTGAAGGAATTCACATGAGTGATGAGAATTGTTTAGAAATATTTGGCTCTTGATATATCTGCTATAAAGTTATGCTGTAAATGAAGCAGATGTTAAAAGAAACAAGGTGTAAGGGCAAAAGTAGAAAAGAAGACAGCACACTGCTAAATATATAACACATATAAATATAACACACATGCATGCATTCGCTAGGAATGGGAAAAGGGGAAAACAGAATACTGTGGAGGCAGTAGATGATTGCTACCTATGCATTGGGACTAGAGTGGTAGTACATGCCCCTGTTGAGTGTTGGGATGCATTTGTCTTGGAATTACTTGGTAAAAATACAGCATAGAACCATGCTAATTTAGTTTCTGTTTAGCTTATTTTTCAAAGAACTAATGGTGATAGATTTTAAGCAATAATGCTGTATAAAATCATACCACAGGTATCAAATTAATATTCTCTAGATAGAGTAAGGAGTGCGATGATGGAAAGACCACGTGAGAGGTTTCCAGTGGATTTCAATTACCTCTACCAAGGGCTATGTGAATAACAGATAACTGGTTTAGTTGGGACCAGACTGTAGACACATGTCCTACCCACCAAACAGGGTGTGCTCCCACGTCACTGGTGGAAACTGTTCGTTGGCACAAATGACTTGAACAGAGGTTGCACAAGGAAGCACAAGGAGATGCGTGAGATTGGACCTAGGTCATTCCTTTGACATACTTAAGACACTCAGCTGTTAGTCCTGTTCCAGTAAATGTTTAAATACTTCATGGAAAAGCACCTTGAATTTGTTAGGACACATTAGTCAAGGTTCAGCCTCATAGAAGCATTGGCAAAGAGTTTCAGCAGGAGCTGAAGGCACACATCTGCCCATGCCTGTCTGTTAGTAGTTTTGATATACCTTTTTTTTTCTTTTTTTTTTGGGGGGGGGGGTACATTTGGCAAAATTACCACTCTCAAAATATATTTCATCTTTCTTTCTGCCGTATCATACAGAGGGAAGGCAAGGTTGGGTCTGGAGCAGAACTGTTATCAGCAGAGGATGGTGGTGTGGTAAATAGAGATTTCTTTTTATCTACCTACATATTGGCAGTATTTGTGGTAGTTGGTGCACAGTTACTCAGGACTCATTTGCCCAGTGCTCCCATGGGATATGAAGGACACCCGCAGCAGAAGAGAAGCAACATCATGTATAAAACAGACCTACAAAGACAACACAGAACTGGACCATGAAGGCATCCTTAACTATCACTGGTTATGTAAGCAGCATACCTTTGGGAAAATAATTTTGCTGTGGATTTTCACGTAGTGCTAAGAAAAAAAAATCCTATCTTTTATTAATTTGGCTTTGTTGGTTTTGCAGGGAGTTGGTTTTGGTTTTTTTTCCATGACTGCTACTTTTAAAAACATCTTGTACATGTCAAACAGAAGATGACAGTATTTTCTTTGTTTAAAAATTTCATTACTGTGTCTTTTCCAACCTGTTCTTTCAGAGAAAGAACATACAAAGAAAACCAAATATGAGGAGAAAGAAGTAGTGAGGAGAAAAAAGTAATTGATTGATTTCTTCTCTTTTATTGACCATTTCTTTAATCTTCTGGCAGAATGACTAGCTCACATGAGTTAGGAACTTCATTTAAGGGGAAGCCTTTGTGAGGCAATTTTTACCTTTCCCTCAAGTTAGTCTTCATCCTACTTCTATATTGCAAGGACACTGTTAGCATACTGTCACAAAGTGCAGTTAATCCAGGGCATGGCAAAAATCATACAATTAACAGTCAAATATGTTCTGTATCTGTAGCAGAGAAATGTTTCCCCTTAAGAATTTATTTTTTCTAGACTTGAGGATCCAATTTCCAGCCTGTGTACTGCTATGATATCCATCCTTTCCCTACTCATAGCTGTTGATTCCAGCACCTGATGTCAGCTTCAGAGAAACGGCACATGATCAGGCTTTGCTCATAGGAAACGTATTTAAAAAAAACCCTTGATCTGGACTAGCAATATTATCTCTTCCTCTGTGAAGCTAGGCAGCTAACAGTGAAATGCTAGTAAGGAATACACAAGAAAATTTGCACCGTCCATCCAACTGAAATGCCATGAAATTTCATCAGCTTCCTTTCAGAGTGTGTCTGTGTTACAGCAACGACTGGTATTTCACAGCTAAACCTGCCTGTAGAGCATGTAGTGGATTTTAATACTATAAAATGAGCTTTGTTTGGTGGGCAGTGAACAAGCACACACAAACATAATAATATCTTAGAGAAGTTTGTAACCCCACATTTCCTGGCTTACTTAGATATGATGATAAAAGAAGTATTATTTATTTGGGTTGGGTCCTCAGAGAGTATTTTAGAACCACTGAACCTGTTAAGAGACTGGAATCATGAAAATAGGTATATTAGAACCATTAATTAGCACCATTCCTGACAAATACAGCTATGAGTTTATTAGGCCTGTTACTGGAGAGAGGGCAATATGTGTGTGTGAGAATCCATCTTTAAATTGCTGAAATGCGATCTTATTTTGCTCCCATTGCTCTTCTGGTCTGTCAAGACTCATGGTCTGATTTGGGGGTTTGCTTAGTTGGCCCTGGTCACATAGCCTCTTGCCATGGCCTGCGTCTCTCATGCTTTTGACAAGGAGCCTGGGCTGCTTTATATAGGCTCACGGGGCAGTAACAGCACAGCGGCATTGTATAGCACCATAGCCTGCGATGCCCTGTGCCACGTGGCACCTTCTGGGAGAGACATCCAGCCAGCAGCCAGCTTATGCATCGGCATTCAGACAGGTCAGGCAGGTTTCATATAACATCCTGTGCGCCTCATTTCTCCCGAAATGATCCCAATTTTATGTAAAAGAAAATGCCTCTCTGCTGCATGGAGAGCTCCCTAAGTTGGTTACATGTTGAAAATTTGCACAGCTATTCCTCTCAAATGCACCAGATGTCAAAGTGGCATGAACACAGCCAGCAACACAAGATGGGCTGGATAACTGGGGTTTTATGACAGGATGATAAGTGATAAATTAGTTAGCAGTGTTACAGTGTAAATGGTAATGGGAATAATTGGGCTTCACAAATGACATCCTATTTAAATGAATGGGTAAAGTTCATGTCTTTCTTGGTACTATTGCTGAAATATGTGACCTCTAAAGGACATGGCACATCATTTATGTGAATAAAGAAATAATTACTTTAAAACAGCTAATGAAAATTGGGGGGGGGGGGTAATTACAAAGGTTTGGGTTTTCCTTTATGTGCCTAGGAAAATCTTAACTAAATATAGATCTAGGCTTCATGGCTAATAATGACATAACTTTCCATAGACTTTAAAGCAGTCAGAAAGATTTTACAAGCTAAGGAGCTAGTGTCCTTGTTTTCTGTATTTTCTATCTCTTATATGTTTATTTTCTCCTGTCAGTCTTCTCTTTATGAACAGAAACCTTAGACAGTTAGGCAGTCCCTTCCACAGGTCCATATTTATGCGGATACTCCTTGCTTTATGGTACTTGTTCATTCCCAAGCAGCAGTATAACAGAGGACTCCTACTGAAAGCAAATTTTGTGGCTGTTATGCATGGTTTACCATTGGCAATAATGAGAAAATACGACTTGCTTTAATTAAACAACAATAAATTAGCAGTGATGATTTACTGAGGATAATTATTCTTTATTAAAAAATGGAGCTTGATATGTGTTGTTCTTTTCATGCATCATCAACTTCTAAGTAGTCAGCCTTACAATTGCACGGTTAGTGTTTGCGTAGTGTTGGCTGTAAGGCTGAAAACAACCGGTGATTAAAAACAGTGTCCGCTATGTTTTTGAAGGAGCTAATGGCCCCCTTTGGAGTTGCTAATTGGCAAGTTCTGCAACTCCAGGCTTTTGAGGTATGGTTGCCATGGAAAAATTGCTTTGAAGTTGGCAGTTGTGAATATTTGACCACAATTTTTCCTAGTTTGGAGACTGGATGAAAAGCACTGTCATCTCTCCCACAGGGCAAAAGATATCTGGAGAAACTGTGCAAAATGATTATCCATCAGAGTGGGCAGAACAGTGGCAGATGATGACAGACAAGGTTTTCCCAATGGATTTCATTTCCCTGTCTGTTGTGTGTTTGTTTGGAGCTTTTCCTGTTTCTGTTTTGGCTGGTTTTGGGTGGGTTTTTTGGTCAGTCTTTGATCTATTAGAAGATTTGTAGATAAATAAAGGTTAATAACTTCCATTTAACCTAAGCATTTGTAAAGGAAATGCAATGTCCGTCACTGAGAGATAGGTTTACATTCCTGCAGTACAGTATATAAATATATATAAAACAACCTTGGAAAAAGCCATTTTGAGAATTCACATCATCTATATTGAAAAAGATGCAGACCAGCCTGTTCCAGTACCACTAAAATGACTGAGTAGTATTTTTGTAAATTGTTTATGTTATACCACAACATCAACGAAAACAATACACGGCTTACCCCTTCATGCAATCTCATGTCACAATTTGTGATGTTCTCCAATGATGCATTAGGTTGCCTACTGGCTGCCTGTCAGATTTTAAAGTAATCTTTTTTTTAAATCAGTTTGCCAGTTTGCACAAAATTTAAACTGATAGTCGTTGACCTTAACTAATATATGCACTGAATGCAATAAAAAACAGAGACGGATGTTACATATGAAAAAGCAGCTTCTTGTTTTTCTGACTTATTATTATTTTTTCTCTATTACTCTCATAAAACTATGAAAGATGTGTTGATATCACTGGACACTGGTGAATTATCCTCAAACAGCTTTGCTGATATACCTCAGCTATATACTTCAGTTTCCTCTAAACAAAGACTACACATCATGTTAAATTGTGTGTTGATATGGATACTGGGTATCAATCTGAGCAAAATAAACCTATTTTGTGTTTTGATTTAAACTTAATTTGGAGAAGCTGTTTCAAGAGGGATGAATAGTTTATTATCTGGAGAGGCATTTATCCATACATCATAAAAAGATCTTTTCATGGCACGCTGACAGAGTGGTTATGATTCTTGTACATGTAGAAGATGAATTTTGAAGAAATCTTTCCCTTATAATAGTCCCTAAAATACTAACAATGAAAGAATGATCAAAAAATAAACATGTTTGGATGACATAAATACAATGTGATGATATACAGGAAGAGCAAGATTTTTTTTTTTCAGTTATGTAGTCTGACCTGAGGCAAGTTAGAGTTTCTTAACACCTCTTGGAAAATTACAGTTTTTGAGGCTAGGAGGACTATGCTGAAAATTTGGAGTTAGAAGTAATAAAACTGTAAGTGTTCATAAAGAGTGAAATTTTTACATAAAATTTGAGAGGTGTCTAATTCTTTTTTTGCTTGACATACACAAGGTTTACTTCTGGGATGAAAACCTAAGTCTTTTTGATACAAAAAGAAAGTATCCAAATGACTACAGCGGGGCATGGATTTTAAGCATATATTGGGATTTTGATATCTAAAGAAATTAGTTTGTCTGATAGATTTCACTGTCTTCATTGGTCACAGTGAACTATGGTTTAAGATATTGCAATCCACTTTATTTATTATTTAATGTATAATTCTCCCCCAAAAGTGCTGTTTTGTATGATAAATAAAATTGTTTTTTCCTTTTCTTTTAAGTCACAGGAATAACCCTTAGGTGACTTTGCGGCTATTGAATAACAGTGACTAAAGCCAGGCCTTCCCTGGTCTCCAGTTCTGTCCTACTAGCTGAGTGGTTACATTTATTTTACAGGTTCAGAAATGTTAGCATGTTTATATTCTGTCACAGAGCAGATTTATCTAGAGTACTTACAATTCAAATAACTCTATAAAGAAGAAGAAGTCAAGTCTTTTTTTAAGGCACTGTCGTAAAATGATCTGAAATTGAATGTGAGATGGTCAGGAATGTCACAGACCAGTGTGGCATATTGGAGCAAAGAAAACGAACAGTGTGGGCACTTTTACTTTGGAAGGTAGCACAGAACAGATGAAAATTAACACTGAGGTGATATAGTTTATATATTACATAGGAAAGAATGAGATGACATATGAAGGAACTAGAGCCGAAAGCTACTGAAGTCAAATCAAAGTCTTCTTGTCTGTAGGGCAGCAAAGATGACTGGAAAGGGAAAGATCACACTTGTAGTTACAAGTCCAGAACTCTCTTGGGCATGCTTCACATTACACTCTTTGGCATAAGAAATGCCAAAACCCACCGGTTTTGCAGAGTAGGTGTGAAACGCCACTCATTTCTGTGTTTAAGAAAGGGTAAAAGATTGCCAGTGTTGATGGTAAAAGTAGAATGAGCCAGAGAAAAAATATGTTGCTCCACAGGAAGCAGATTCGGTGGGAAAACTCACCCTATATTTTAGTCTGACAGTAAATATGCTAGATTCAGGCTATAAATAAACTGAAGGTGTCATTCCACTTTACAGATTCTTCATTTGTGAAGCCTGCTCAATATGTCTTTTCTCTACCATACAGAGGGCCATTTCCTCAAATTTCTCACTTATGCCAATGTAAATATTTGTAATCTGTTTTAAAGGACTCTTTTTTTCTCTTTTTTCGTGTTTTTTTTTCCTTCATGCCACTGGCTAGGTTTAGAGCACAGAGTACCTCTTGCAGCAGCCTGACTGATAAACTGATAAAATGCAATGGCACTGTAGGCACGAACAGACAGGGCATGGCAGGACTCTCCATGCACTTTTGCTGTGTACATCACGCAGTGCTTAGTGCTGCAAGTAAAAGACCAATGTGGATCAGAAAACTAGGCCTTCCTTTCCTTGTCTCCTCTGAAGTTATGCATGTACTCTGACAGGTGTTTTTACCAAAATAGGGCCTCATACAAATGTTTTCATTTAAAACTCAATAGAGGCAGACTGGCCTCTCTACTCTGTGATGACAGAGCACTCATCTTGCAGGACCCTTGCATTTTGCCCAGTGTATTTTAACCTTCCCCCATTCATATTGGCAAAACATGATCTGAGCACTAAACTGTTTTGGGAAGAACAACTCCCATCTCATGAAGCAGAAAAATAAACATATAAAGAAAATCCAGATTCATTAAGTGATCATATCTCTTCAGCATGATGTACAGGGCTAACTCTGGAGAAGATGTGGGGTCAGCTTACAGGCTCACCTCCAAGGACTGTTCAATCATTACGGATGATTACAAACATTCAGAAATGTTGCATGACCAAAACCCATACCCTTCCAGGAAATGTCATCATCACTAGACTACAGAATCATACATATGCTTGCACTCTTATTCTGGAATAAAAAAATTGTTAATATTTTTATTTGAAGGAAAAAAACTTTGACATGCACAATGGGAAATTCCCCACCCTCCCTTAACAGGTGCATGAGCACTGCTGAAGTAGCCAGTAGTCGGGTAATTAGGTTGGTTTCTGTGTTGATGAACATTTGAGGCTATTAAGCAAATCAGGGGATTGAAACTGGGACCCATATACTCTCCATTGCTGTTCTAACCACTGGGACACTACATTAAGAAAAAAGAAAGAAAAAAAAAGAAAAAAGAAAGAAAGAAAGAAAGAAGAAAAAGAGACCATCTTATTTCCTGTTTAAAAAAAACCCTATCATGTTTATAATCCATACAGAAATGCAAAGGATGTGCATGATAAAGAAAGAAGAGACTAAACTGTGACTAGCAGGTAAATCTACTCACCATCCTGATGTAGGCTCCTCTGCTTTTAATTCCTGTCATGAAGAACATGGTCCAAATTAAATTCTTCTAGATCCCTTTCCAAGACAAAGTAACTCTCCACAAGCCTAGGAACCATAAGATAACACTTGGAGACTAGATGTTTGAAACTCAGGTGTTTCTGTATTCAGTGGTTTTGTTTGCTAAATACCTTTCTTAGTGTAGCTCGGTCATGTAATATTTTCTTCAGTTTCTCACTGCCCTTTTTAATCTCTACATTTTCTTTCCTGCAATAAATCACAGGTTAATCTTGTGGGGCTTTTTCTTTTTAAAGTCAAAGTATATTTGGAGAAAAATATAGTTTGTTATCCT
This sequence comes from Balaeniceps rex, assembly GCA_013401315.1. Lineage (NCBI taxonomy): Eukaryota > Metazoa > Chordata > Aves > Pelecaniformes > Balaenicipitidae > Balaeniceps > Balaeniceps rex. The sequence continues at coordinate 3,472 of VYZW01014057.1, read as the reverse complement.
CCTGACCATTTATATTTTAAAGTTATTTAGAATATGAGTATTTCTATGGGCTCGCTTTATTTCAATGAACATAGTGGATTTGTATATAATAGATACACTTGGCTCGGTGCCTGCAATGCATTTTGCACAGCCCTTCTTTCTCTTTCTGAATATACCAACAACACAGTTCCACTAAATTCATTAAGGAATGACAGACAACGTTATTCAAGTGCAATGCCGTATGAGTGTTTTCAAGATGCAATGTTTACTTTCTTTTTGCAACAGTAATTCAAGGCAAGCTGGTAACGGTCTGACAAGAATTTAGCATGCAGGAGAGGGGAGGCCTGCAAGACATCATAAGCGCTATTGATTTTTCTTAAGTGCTAAAGCTTTTAAAGGGATTCCTACAAAGACACAGCTATATGGAACAGGACTCTGTGCTATGTCAATTTAGCTGGACAGTGAAAGGAAGATGCGGACTGGAAAAGCCAAACAAATGGAGACACCTCTGGGGTTAATA
>VYZW01014056.1:46652-268790 GCA_013401315.1 Balaeniceps rex | reverse complement strand
GGTCGGGCGCTCGCAGCAACAAAGGGCCTCGGCCGCCGCGGCCGCGGGAACAAAGACCCTGCGGGCGCAGGCTGCCGCGGCCCCGCCGTGGCCTCTCCGCGCCCGGGCGGGCGAGCGGGCGGGAATGCCGGCGCTTCCCAGCCCTCCCTCCCGAAACCCTCCCTGCCCGCGGGCAGAGGTCAGGGAGCACGGCCGGGCTTGGCGGGGGGGGACGGACAGGGTCAAGGCCGCTGCGAAGCGGAGCGGTGCCGCCCGCTCACCGTGCGGCCCCCGGCCCCTCACCTGGCCTTCCCGTGCCTCGGCCTTCCCCTGCAGGGCGAGGGGAGTGACGCTCCGCTGCTTCCCCGGGCGCTGCTGTGTTTAATAATGTCTATGGAGTGTTTTCGGGAGCACTGCGTGAAAGGAACTGTCTAAAAAGACTATTGACAGAAATTTCTGCAGCTTGAGATGATCCTGGGATGGAGTTAAAGCATCAGATGCGCTTTAATGGTTTTTAGATACGTAATTTATGTGTGGTTTCTCGCAAAATGTGTCTGTTGGCTGTAAGAGGCATCGCCCGTTGTATAGACTCTGGAATCCAGTACAGCTCTGGGTGTTTGGCTTTGGTTTTTACTCGCTGAAGTAATGAGTCCTGATACTTCAGCAGTCGTGTTTGTTTTGCATCGGGCATCCTCTGAAACTTAGTCCTTGAACAATCATATTTGAACTCAGTTATCCGAGTGTGTATCTTTTGTGGTTTCTCAGGCAGTTAAAAAAGGGGGAAATACTGTTTCTTTTTAGTGTACGGGGCAAAGTATTTCAAGTTCTTCTGTGCTGAGGGAGTTCAGATGAGTGGGTTTTGCTGATGAAGTTTTGATTGGCTGGGTTATTTGAAGAAGGAGATTCCTCAGAGGCCTTGTCTACATTCAGCAATTAAATTATTGTTTTTATCCAGCAGTATAGCTCCTGTACAAGTACTAGCAGTTCTGGTTTTACAGGTGAAGGTCAGTTTTACTTTTGCCCTACATCTGTAACTGTGCCATATTAGAGCTTTACAGTTCCAAGGGTGGAGGAGATCCTATTTCTGAGGTCCCAGACTCTGGAAGGGATTGAAAGGCCTTCTGAAAGCCCTTGCAGAACTTGGAGGGGGGGTCACAACCTCAAGTTGCTGTAATATCATAATCCTAAAACTACACCTTATTCCTCCTAGAAGTAAAGTGCAGAGAGAAGAGAAAGAAAAAAACCCAAACATAACTCTTCTTACATAAAAGGGGAAAAAAAATTATGCTGGATTTTTTTTCCATATCCAGAAAGAGCGTGCTGCCAGATAACGTTGGATGTTCTGGCAGTGCCTGCAAATATCAAGAAACCATGTAAAATCTGTGATGCAATGGTCCACAACCTGGGCGGGTAGCTGCTTGCTCTGTCGCAGATGACATTTGCAGAGTGGTGTGCTGATCTGGATGCTTGGCTCTGTCTGGATATTGGTGAAATGGGATTGTTCAGGACACAGGATGAGAAAGAGTGGCTGTATTACTTCAAGATTAGGAAGGAGACTTTTAGGTACAGGGTGTGCATAGATCGCCATTTTGCTTTTACAAACTACATAGATAAAATTGTTTTTTCCTGGGGAAAAGAGGCAGTTGCTCTGGGAAAACTGGCTACCCAAAGTAGTTGATTTAGCATTGCTGGCACGCCTGGGTTTTCAAATGCCGAGGAGCACCAGGAATAAAATTACCACTGTGCTGGACCCACGTGGTGTATATAATCAGCTGTGAATTTATTTATTTCTATTTTAACTGCCGCTAGTCAGCATTTCTAAACCGTAGCTAGACTCCAGTCTGGATACAAACAAATCCCTCAAACTGAGTAGAATTGGAGCAGGCTAATAACGTTTGGATGCCATTTCTTAGAAATCCCAAGTCACTACAAGGTATTTCTGTAGTGGCAGGAGCAATGGAAATGCTACTGATGGTCAGATACCAGCAGCGACCGCGCCGCTGATTAGCTCTGCACTGAGCTGGACAGTGCTGAAGCAGTATTGAAAGAAACCAGGCCCGCTTGTACCTGCAGAGCAAGTTGTTGCCATCAACAGATAAATGGCAGCAGCATTAGTGCAGCATCAGGGTTTAAGAAAAATCATTATGTAGACAAGAATTTAGCTAGCTGAGTGAACCAGCAGGACAGTATGCGTGTGGAGATTGTACTGTGGGAGATAAAGCGTAAGCCCTGATCTCCTTGGAAAAGCTAGTGTGCAGAGAGCTAAAGCATGAAATTATGGTATACCAGCTCATTTACAGTGGAAAATGTGTGCTGCTTCACTTTCAATCCCTATTTTTTTCATAGGGCTATTGCAATGGGAAGTAAAACAGCTGCTGTAAAGCCTAGCAAGTGACATGATTCCTGTGAACAGTTGTAAAAAATAAAAAATTAAAGATATTTATGAATGGAAAGCATTATGCACATAAAATACATTATAAACAGGATTGTGTGTTTGAGCTATCATCAAGACATCTTCCATTTAAGGTATTGCATAAAGTTACTTGAAACCATGAAATGAAATTTTCCTCTGTGTTCTTTCTGAGATTTTTATCATTTACATAGTGAGAAGTCAGAATCCTATTTTGAGGAGTTTCCAGTTCAGCTGAGCATTCCTGTAGGTAGTCCCACTGAAGCCGGTGGCAGAGTTAGATTTAACTCTGTAAATGATCACATACTTGATAAGAAATAATAGCATGAGAGAAGCAAAAGAACAGGGAACAAAAACTGCTTTACTTGCAAGTGATAATGAAAAATGCTTTTTACTTCTTTTCTTACTGAACAATGTTTTTTTCTTTTTAAAGGTGCTTAAGATAACTAAGCTGCCGTAAGCCATTACTGTGATTGATTGTTCAGCACTCATAATATGCATTTTACAGAACAAATAACATGAATGCCCTTCTCCGTAGAGCTTGCAAGCTAAATTTTGTCACAGGTGAGAGCAACAGCTAGAAGAGAGCACCATAAAGAAGAAACACAGATATACAAGGAGGCCTTTGCAATCCTCTCCGTTCCCCAACACATCAAGCAGTGCGGTGCCCACGTGATTACCTGCCGCAAGGGGGTCGTGTCTGTGCAGCTTCCCTCGTTAATCATACTGGCGTATGTCTGTCCCGGGGGGATCTGATGGTTATAAGCAACAACAACATACAGGATCCCTTTATTTCTGCTCCTTGGCCAGTGCAGTTCATGCAAACCATTCTCTTGTGTAGGGAAGGTTTGTGTGAAGGTAGGGTCATGCTCTGCTGGTCTCCTGGCTGGTCGCCAGCTGCCCATATGGTTGCCAGAATGCAGCATTAATTTTCTGAGGCAGCATGCATCTGATGTATAGTGCCATGCTGTATAAATCGGCACACTATTGGAAGCTATAAATTCATAGGTAAGACTGAAATTATTAAAGTAACCCTTCTCATGCCTTCCCAAGTGTGCATGCGTTTCTAGAGCAGAAGTATCAGAGCTGTAATTTTGCATAACGCCATGCAAAAGCTTACGTTGGAGCAACATTAACATGGCAAACCTGGGTCATCAAACTGCTGTCCTTACATAGACGACACACCCACTGAGGTAAATAAATTAGCCGGAATAAGGATTGCTGCTTTGGACACTGTAAACACACATGAGTCAGGGAGGGAAAAGAAGTTTTTTGTTGCACCATTATCTCACCCGCACAAACTGCATGCACTGTGTAAATCAAAGTATCAATTCCATAGCCTAACTGGTAAACAAACGTAGTACATATAAGTTACGTGGGCAAATTCATGCTGGATGAAAAATCTTTACCGTATGTTTAGATCCCACTTTTCTTACTGTATGAATGTAGGAGCTTACATTTAATAACCTTGACCTCTTTAAAAAATAAGTAAGGGGAGGGGAGTAGAGGGGAAAACAGGGCAAGTGTGGCAAGTTATGTAATTGGTTTTTGGAAATCTTTAGGTTTTCAGTTCAATTATCCTCGCTCTATTTTTAGGGAGAGGGAAGCACAAAACTGTATAAATGGCAGCTATCTTAATAAATGTATCTTACTTTTGGTTTATATGTGGATGAATTACAAAAACTGTCAAGAAAATCCCCTTAAGGAAGGTGCTTAATTTTTATTATGTATAGAAGATCTTTCAAAGTAATTTATTGGTAAACACTTCTTGGGTTAAGATCCCTCAAGTTATATTTGTACTAATAAACTAAACAGTGTAAAGGCCTTTCTCTAGCCCTAGAGCCAACTGACTTAGCCTGGCCACCTCCATGGGTTTAAATTGTTTTAGCTCTAAACCAGGGTGGCTGCATGCAAATTGGCTGCTGGAGTGGTCCCTGGCACATGCTGACTCCTAGTCTGCGCCCAGGAGTTGTTTAGTGAGCTACCTGGTTCATAGCTGGACCATGCTAACAATTTAACTTGCAGATGTCAGGCACGGAGGAGTGGATGTGGATGCTGAAATGGTCCAGTGGACCATTTAGCAGTGGAGAGAGAGCCTGGAAGTTCTTCTTGCGCAGCTGGCCTCCAGGCAGGGTCCTCTGCCCGGACAGGGTGGTCAGGCATACCTGTGTGTGTAGGTTCAGAGCACGCACAGCCTCTGTCCTATCTTTACTGAAGTGTGCTCTTTGATCTGCATCCAACAAGGCGGATGAGAGTTTGACTGTCTTGCAGCATGTGAGCATTTGTGTTGACTTCAGCAAGATGGATGTTTGTCTTCAGGTGAACAGCTCCTGGAAATCAGAAGCACATGGGAAGAGGGTCAGGTCCCAGTTAGAGGTTTGCAGTCGATGTCAGCCTAATACTGGAATCCTCCTGGATTCATCCTCAGATTAATACTGAATGCTTTTCTCGAAAACGCTTTTTATCCAGGGAGTGCTGTTCTCAATGTAGAGGTATTTAGGAGAAATTTAATGGCTGGTGTGCACATTAGATTATCAGATGATCTCTCCTGGCCTTATCCCATATAATTTAAAATGCAGTCAGTTAAAACAAAGTTCAGAGCTGCTGCAGGTACCACAAAAGCTTTCTGAGAGTTTTTATTTTTAATCACAGATCTCTACTTAAGTATTTTCTCCCAAACTGCTGTGTTGTGAAAGAAGATGAGAAATTGGCCAACCATAAGAAGGGGAAGGAACAGAGTCTATGTGAAATTGTCAAATGGACAGTGTAAATAAACTGACATCCCCCATCTCCAGAAATTTAGCTAATCTCTTGGTGGTATACAGCATTATTTGTAAAAATGGTAAAAATGCTTAGATAGGAGTTATGCATTTCTTTTAAGTTGAAGGTAGCTCTCCAGTCAGTGGTCCAAACTAGGCTATTAGTTACAACAATGCGTAATCATTTCAAGGCTCTTTGAGCAAGATGCTGTGGGTGTTTGGTCTTGTAATTAACCTGCTGCCATTGGCCATGCATTCTCTCCACCCTGTAATTACTTGACTAAAAAAATAATGCCATTCAAAGCATACATTGTATAGAAAATTAAAAGAGCATTCATTTTAATCTGTTTTCGCGTACGATGATTATAACTTGTACATACATTTCACATATGAGCAGAAGTTGTTTGGCCACATCTGAGCAGTTTTTGTTAGAAAAGTTTGATTTGGAAGCAAACTGGGTCAGCATGCCATTGGCTTTTTGTTTTTATTTCACTTTTTTAGAACTAATCTGAAAGTACCAAAAGGATTTTCACTTAAAAATGTCTTAAGGCCACTGAGCTAAGACTGTCTGAAATCATATAACATGCATTAAGTCCTGCATGTGGAGAGCTTTAGCTTCAGTGAAAACATTGGTGTAAACCTGTGAAATGAAAGTGCCTGCTCAGCAAAAAAAGGCCAATCCTTCCCTTGGCAAGTTTTCCTTAGAAATGCTTCTGCGTTCTTGAGGTCTTTGTCCAGGACAAGCATGGAATAGAAGTGGGGTTTGTATGTGGGAATGAAAAGCAACAGAAAGCATCAGGAAACTCCTCTGTAGAAACCTGCAGTGGGATTTATTTTATCTAACCTGAATTGTCTAGGAGTTAGACCGAGAGGGTGAGTGTAGACTCCCTCTATAGGTAGTGGAGAGAAGCAGCCATTTCCAGAAGGCGATTGACACCTATCTCGTGACAGGATTAAACCCTAACTCCTAGATGGCTACAGAGAAGTGGGATGAATCCCTCCTTGAGAGTAATGCTGCTATCCCTCAGCTTCTTCCAAGCTTCAGTCTTTCGATTGTGGCACAGGCTTCACTTCCAAGTCCATCATTGCTTTAGCCAATGATGCCATTTTTGTATCAGGCATGATAGAGCTGTTATTGGTCATCTCATTTATACAAAGATGAGGCGTCCCTCCACCTGCGTTAAACCAAATGCATCCAACTTGTTTTTCAGTTTATGGATGTCAGCTCAGTCCTGCCCAACTGGGTAAAGAAGGGAATAGCTGTGGAGGGGGTGCATGTTAGGGAGTATATTTACGTTGCAGAACGTGAAATAGAGGTACTTGGGCTACACTTAAAAGCACATCCTTTTCAGCTGGCTAAACTTGTCCAAGTGAAATTCTTTACTGCCTCACCTCCTAGACAGCTAGCTGGGATGTCTGTGCTCAACACCGCATCTGCCAGCGTAGGAATACTCAATAATTACACTTTGAAATAACTGAGCCCTGACTGTTCTCTGTGAGACCACCTTTTAATACCAGGTTGTGCATTTTTTCCTCAAACACCCTCACCTTTCATCCCATGGCACTCCTTGATTGTGGGAAGAGACTCTGCCAAAATCACAAAGGTAATTCCTTCAGATCCTTCTAAATTCACTACAATCATGAAGCTTGTGAGCTACTAGCCTATGGATAAGGCACTTGGTGTGCTGTGACCTCTGCTTGTTATGCTAACCACAAGCCTCACACTTTTACCACATTTTCCGCATCTTTCCCCTTTCTGTCTGTTCATTATATTCATTTCCTCCTTACTGTGTTTCAATATGTGCTGGGATTTGCATATTACTTTGAGGCAGGGACCATCTTCTTGTTAGCACAGCTCAAAACGGTAGGGGCGAGATGCATCCTCACGTGATAAATATTAAAGCTTGCTGGAAAGCAAGTGTGACTACCAAACCCTGGTACAATAATCATCGGCACTTTGTATCCTTGGCTTCTTCTTCCATGAGTGCAATTTCGTACAACAACAGGGAACAGGAAAACCAGACCATCTCCTGGCAGTATGGGCAGGCTGACACAATGGTAGCTAGAGCATGTTGTTTATGACCCTGTCATGCACAACATACAGCCTCATAGGTAATTTAAGAAATGTGTAAGAGTGTCCTTACTTAATGTTACCCAGCAAGGCACTGTGGGATCTAGTTAAACAAATCGTAAAGATGGCATACTCTACCTTGTAAGCACCTTCAGGGTCAACATCTCCCAAGCTTCCCTGTATGCAGTTTTTATAAGTGCAAAATTTGTCCTTACATTGTTTTCACATTGTAAAAGTGCATTTAGATGTTGCCAAACAAACAAACCAAACTATAAGCAGTTTGGGAGTAGATCTGACATAAACAAAGTATGGTTTCCAAGGCATATATCCCAAGGAAGATTATCTAGATCCAGCACTGCAGGCCAATCAAATGAGAAACCAAGAATTGAAAGATTGTTGTAGACAAAGGTTATGGAGGAGTATAGCTCTCTGGGTGAAGGATCTCCTGAATCACATTACTTCTACATTTCAAAACTGGAAGATCACGGCTTTCACTCTTTCTGACTAAAGTTAGAAACACATGCACAGAAATAGGCACCTAGATTAATGACCTGTTTTCCAAAATGCTGTAAATTCCCAGCCATCAAAGGCACCTTTGAATCTTCACTTACAAATTTAGACCAGGAGGCATGAAAAATGTGTCCTTTCCCTCCTAATAGCACCTGTCCGAATATGGGAATTCAGCAGCAAGTCTCCACAAAAAAACTTCACCTGACGTGGTTATGGCAGATGGATGTAAACTGCTTAATGTAACAAATGACCGGAGTCTGGAGGCACTGCTCCGAAGCTGGGGCACGCTGCCAGGCTGCGGCTTTTCCCTGCCAGGGGCTCTGCCTGCTCAGCCCCAGCCCTGGAGCACGGTGGACATCAGCCACTCTGGGCCCATCTACGTTGCGCTCGCTGCAACGTGTTTACGTGGGGCTGCACGGGCCGCTTTGGGTATCGCTAGCAAGGACGTCATGGCAGCAGGGAGCTCAGCAAACCTCACCAAGCACACTGCTGAGTCAAGGGGTCAGTCTGGTGGGCCTCTCTGCTCTCAGGATTATACTGCTAGCAGCATTTTAAAGCTAGGGCAGGGTGGTCATCCCAAGACACAGGCACTTCAGCTTGAGTAGGGTGTTTTGAAATCCCCAGCTTATGCTGCATTTCCTTGCAGTTATTGACCCTAATCTGACCATCAGAATTACCATCATGTGAGAAGGCAGCGTGGTGAGATTACAGCTCCTCACTGTAACCTTTGATTGACAATGGGCTAAAAACCCACCATCTGCTAAGGAGACATAATATAAAATGCCCTGCTGCAGGCATGAGCCTGCACAAGTGCCCCAGTGCAGAGGGAGCAATGGAAAGACTCATCTATATTCCAGTAGATTATGAGGCAGAATGAGCTGCAGATCTGTTCTGGTTTGTTTAATACAAACTGTAGAATTTAATTCAGCTGGTCTTTGGATTAATTCAGTGACTTACATTTGGTGAAGTCCTATCTTTCTTAAAGGCTTGAACTGAAGATGGCAAGAGACAGAGAGGATAAAGAACCTCATGGGGTTTGTTCCAGCCATTAATCATCCTCGCCATTAAAGGGTGTGTCGTATTCAATGTGTCCAAATTCAACTTCCAGGCACCAGCTATTGTCACACTTCTCTGTTTTGTTCAATAGCCCTTTGGTACTTCATATTTTCTCCCTTTTAAGACACTCATATCTTACCTGCTGGTTTATAAAGATACCACTTTATCTTCTTTTTAACTAGCTGAACAGATAACCCTCTCTCTCACTGTAACACACATTTTCTAGCTTGAAAGTAAGCACTAAGGCTGTTCACTGCACTTGCAAGCATATCTTGACTTCTCTGAAAGGGGATACTAGCATCCAGCAAAACAACAATTCGTCTTTCTGGCTGTAGGAGTTTGAGCACTCAACGAGTCCTTCGGGGCCTCCTGGCATGAAGGTTAGCTCTGCATAAATCAGGCCGTACTTCTATCAATTTCTTCCTGAATCTTTGGGCTATATTGTATTGTTTCAAATGAGAGTACAGAGCATTACCAGATTAATAAAAAAAAAGTACGTATTAAGACAACATTCCTTCACGTGCACAGTAGCATTCTTTCTAGCCATACATCTTTCTAACAAATGTAAAATATTTTAAGGTGGAACTATCTGCAGTAATACAATTAATTTCATTCCTTAAAACCCGGCTTTTTGATGTCTGGAAGTGCAAAGGAGTTTCTAAACACTTACAAATCTCCCTAAATGAAAATCAATATGTATAGTCAATACTTCTTTTTTTTCCCATGTCATGCGTTTAGGCCAAGAAGTGATGTGTTAAGTTACATCAGGGATGGTCTAAAGCTCAGTCCTAATGATCTGATGGGTTGCGTATAGAGAACTAAGATGCTAAGACATCCTTAAGGAAAGGAGTGGTGGTTGTTTTCAGTGAATCACAGATTGCTTGCAATGGCTCTGAAGACTGTGTGTATATATGATAACTCTTCTTTTGTTAAGGATTATAGACTGTTCTATTACTTGTTAAACACAGTAGGAGTGTTACTGCAGGTCAGAGAGGACTGTCATTGCTAAAAATTCCGGCCATCCATAGCTTTGCTCAACAGCCAGTTTGGGGGGTTCTGTCTCAGAACAAGCTACAGCACATACACTCAAAGAAGGAGAAAAAATATGCAGGGATATGAAATGTGCTTTCAGAAATATTTACAAGGTCTTCTAAAGTCCTAGTTACTTGTGTTGGTCCCTGGAAAGCAGATATACCAGTGTTACAGCCCTCAGCCTTTCAGCAAGGGTAAGAAATTGAAACAGATTTAAAGAAAATAAGAACTTAATACTGCCATATACAAATAAAGTCGTGAGCTCAAAGGGCTCCATTAGACTGAGCAGAGAAAAAAAAGTCTTCAGGAATTATTATTCCTTTTAAATATAATTATTTTCCTTAAGGAACATCTTAAAGAGACTGCAACTGCCCAGCCTTGCTGTGATACCTGTACAGCAGCCTGTTGGATTAACTGTACAGGAGATTTAAAAGGGTTATTCCAGGTTTCACACCGGTGCTGGAAAAATAAAATTACATCAGACCCAAACTGAATTAAGTAGTTAAGAACCCAGCCTAACACATTAAAATTACCTTCTCACTGCCGATTTAATGTTTTTCAAGCAAAGCCATGATTCTTAGCCACTGATGTAAATGGATTTGCTGTTGACGGTAGCAAAAACAAAATTGAGGCTCATTTGTGGTTCAAGACTTTTTGCAAAGGGATTTGGCACAATTAATGCACAGTGATAAAACAAAAGCAACATTGAACGTATAATAGATACGCAGAGAAGGGACAAGAGTAGAATAAAATAAAAGGTTGTCCTTTTTAGAAGAAAGTCCCCCTTCCCACTCTACTTTTTCCATTTTTCCTGTTCTGTTTTCCTCCTTCCTTCCTTCTTCCTTTCCTTTTCTTTCCTTTCTTTTCCTTGCCTTGCCCGTTCTAGAAGGCAGTTATATATTTGCTGAGTTCCTCTTTACTAAGAATATAACTCAGCTCATGCTAAGTTTTGCATACGCTTACATATCTTTCCTGACTACAGATATTTAGGTGAAGTCAGGCCTTAATTAGGTTCTTCAGGGATTTCTCCAGCTGATAACAAGATGCTCACAGAGGCTGCCTTTACCACGGGAAAGCCACGCAGTGAAGTCACTGCGGCTTCTCTGCCGTTAAAAGGAGAGGCTCTTGCGGAGGGCACTTCAGGGCAGGATCCTCACCTCGCTGTTCTGAACCAACCCCTGGAAATGCTTCTCTTCCTTAATTTCAGAGCAACAACAGGAAATCCTTTCCATAACGGTTGGACTCGATGATCTGAAAGGTCTTTTCCAACCAAATGATTCTATGATTCTATGTGCCTTGTGTCTTATCATGTGCCAGACCCCGCGCCCCGAGCGTGGAAACTCTCACGCCAGCCCCGGAGCGAGGGGCTTTGGTCACCATTTCTGCTGCTCACCTGGTGTCTGCCTCTGGCCCCCATGGGGCTGCAGGGCAGGAGCAGGCAGAGGAGCCCAGCGCAGGGCAGGGGGGCAGGTGATGTACCTCAGGCTCGCTGCTACCGCGGCCCTGGGAGCTGAGGGACACCCGCTCCCCCAGACTAATGTCAGCTGCAGCAAATACCCCGTTGGTGGCCCTTCCTGAGGAGAGAGTGCTGGGTGAAAGCTGAGGTTGACAAATCCATCACTTTTATCATACTATGATTTCTTTTAGGATAAGCACGGCATGCACACATGTGAGCAATGAGAAAGGGGAGAAGACACAGCCGTGTGTACCGGAGACTCTCATCGTGCTGTGGCAGATCCTCCATCACTCGGCGTTTTCATGACTGTGCTCCAGTCTACCCTTGCTTTGGCACCCACCTTGTTCCTACGCTTAAATACCTAATGACACCGTTTTCCTGAACAAATGTCTGCACTGCTCCTTAGGCAGGGCAGAAGGAAATTCGCCTACTGCAGAGGGAGATCCTGTCTGACAAAATTTGAATATCCAAGTCAGGCAGATGAGTTCCCTTGTGGGAATGCTTCTCTCCTCTAACATGCCCAACCGGTGAGTTTGCCTACATTTTTGAAACTGCCATACCTCAAAGAGCGGGGTATAAACCTGCTGCATGAGAAGGTTTGGTATCCACTGACTACTGAGTCTGGAGCTGGGGAAGGAGTCAGATCATGATCTCAGTCTGACTTTCTCTTTGACAGAGCTTTTCAAAATCATGAGCAAGCCTAATAGCTGCTTATGAAAATTAGGGTATGAAAATTAATCATAATGTGCATCACCTCTTTTCATCCAGCTATCAAAACTGGGAGTGAACTTAGAAACTCCCATTTTACAGAGGAGGAAGCAGATGCTGAGTGAATCAATGAAGCAGAAAGAGGAGGCAGGCTCCTGACTCCTCCTTCTCCTCCCTACCTGCTCACCCACTACGCCTCCCGCCTCCCGTAGGTACCTGTCACACTGCTCTTGGCTGTCGTTTGTGAGAGGTGGTAGTAAATGCAGCTATTCTTAGCTGTCCCTGGGCAGAGCCCACGGACACCACCCCAGGCTGAATACCTGTCAAGTACCCTAGATATGTCCAGGGACCTAGGCAAGTGCTGTTCCAAATGGCTCCCATGCCTTAGGGACTGTGGAGAGGGTGGAGGGGAGGTGCAAGTGCATTTTCCATACTCAGCAACAGCAGCAGCAGCCTCAGCATGCCACCTGCCTGTCTGTCGTCAGAGCCTCCCAAAAAGGACTGTGCATGAGGACCTCCCCACTCACAATCTGTTCCTGAGGCGTACTACTCGCAGGTGAAGAGTTTTGTTATAGAGGGAGGTCAACGAGAGTGTGTTTGAATCTCAGCAGCAGAGGCTCCGCTTGCACCCTTCTCAGATCAACTGTTCGAAGGCAGGACTCCACCACTCTCTTGTGACTTCCTCGGTAAAAGTTGTGTTACAATCAAAGAAAAAAAGCTCCAATTCAGGCACCAAGCAGAGATGAGATCCTAGAAGTTCAGGCTATGCCTGAGGCATGAGTGCTGAAAGATGTCTGGAAGAGGAGCTAGTAGCAAAGTCCACAATGCCGATGTGCCAGCAAGAATAGATTGCAGGTCTCAGAGTTTTAAGGGATACTCAGGTTATATACCCATGCATGTCAGCAGTGCTGGCAATTTGCCTTCTACATAGTGGCAGTGGGTATCAGCTTAAATCCACTTTATAGCTCCCTACAAAAAGAATGCATTTTCTTAAAGAGCTTTAAAGAAAAACAACGCAAACTTGATACAAATTGACCTGTCCTTTAGACAGGAAAAAATCAGCCTGTTATCTTGTTACTAAGTCCAATAAAAATAATTACTTTACCAATGCATAATAATACCCTGACTCTAGCTATCGGATAAGCAAAACCTTAGCCATATGGATGAGAACTGGAAGAAGTCATTAGCAGCAGAGAGGCAATTTTAACAGTTCTGTGTTTGATTCCCATGGAGAATTTCGTATGTCAGTCACATTTCCTAAACAAAAAATTTTTGGCAGTCCCATGGAAAGTTATATATATACAGATAGACTCATTGGCTTGCTTTCACCCAAGCTTGTTTCGGTACAAGGAGATAAATACATTAGTTGTTTTATGAGGGTTTTTTGGTTCAGATTTTTAGCTGGCACATCAGTGCACCTTCAGTGCACCTTCAGTTCTAAATTACATTCACACCAAAGTCAAGGCAACACACTTCAGTGGAGCTACACTGATTTACTGAGAATCTGGTGAATTTTTTAAAGCCTCTTTTGTAGTGATATAAATACAGTGCAAAGTCAGCGTGAAATCATGGATGCATAAGAATTTTAATGTTTGGCTGTAACGCATATGAATGTGGCTATATAACTAAAGATGTATGAATACACATTTTACTCCCCAGTGTTTGTCACGGGATTAATGTAAGGGAATAAAACTGAGTGACCCAAAGTCCGCTCATTCCTTATGAGTGCCACTCCTTGTGCCACTGCATCTGTAGGTAAAGGTGAGTCCTTGTACAATACTCGTGTTCCCTCTGTATTGTTACGGGAATTGTAGCTCAGCCAGGTGAGGAAGCTCGCATAGGTATGACCACCAGCTCCAGCAGTTGTCCATCAGCCCAGGCTTCCCTCCATTGTGACCCTATTAGTAACAGCCCTTGGCAGAGCCTCCTGGGGTACCAGACCCCATCCCCAAACCTTCTGGTATGCAGGAGAACAGGCAGGGTGACTGGAGCCGCAAAAGATGAGAGGAAGAAGAAACATAAATGTAAAGAATACAGAATTAAAAGTGTGGTACAGAAGGACAAGCATTAGTGCAGGCAAGAGATGCAAGGTAAAGCATGTGAAAAGAAAAAGAACCAGAGAGGCATGGGCAGAGATAGAAGTGATGGTAAAACTGTGCCAGGGCAGAGACCAAAGAAATAAGAATGGTTTCTAAGCCATTGTAGGGGAAGGTTTCCACCCAAATTCAGGTATCAGAGCTTTGAAGCCATCTCTGAGTTGTAGCTCTCAATGGTGCCTCTCTGATAATCTACCTCTGCAGCCTGCAGAGTTGGTCCTTCTCAATTTTGGCAGTTTGTGAATGGGTTTTTCCGTTTGCTCTTCTCTTCGTATTGTGGATAAAGGAAAAATTTGTGCTGTGTAGAGAGTCAGTCACGGGAACAGTTTCCCTATAAGAGCACCTGTGGCACAGTAGTGCTGCCAGCAGCATGGATTAGCTGTTTTTCAGGACATGCAAAGAATTAGTTGGCATTTATGCTTCTATTCCCTTCCAGGAGTTATCACAGGTGTAATGTTTTATGTCTTGTTAATCACCTTCACCAACACAATGTTTATTTTCTTCTGTTTGCTCTGACTTTGGACAAAAGTTGGCTTGCTATGTGTCGTGGTTTAGCCCCAGTCGGCAAGCAAGCACCACACAGCCGCTCGCTCACCCTCCCCCCGCCCCCGGTGGGATGGGGGAGAGAATCGAAAGGGCAAGAGTAAGAAAACTCGCGGGTTGAGATAAGAACAGTTTAATAATTGAAATAAAATAATAGTAATAAAAATTGCAATGAAAAGGAGAACGAGAGAGAGAGAAACAAAACCCAGGAAAGAAAAACAAGTGATGCAACCACTCACCACCTGCCGACTGACACCCAGCCAGTCCCCGAGCAGCGATCGCTGCCCCCCAGCCAACTCCCCCCAGTTTATATACTGAGCATGACGTCATATGGTATGGAATAGCCCTTTGGTCAGTTTGGATCAACTATCTTGGCTGTGCCCCCTCCCAGTTTCTCGTGCACCTGGCAGAGCATGGGAAGCTGAAAAAGAAAGTCCTTGACTAGCCTAAGGACTACTTAGCAACAACTAAAACATCAGTGTGTTATCAGCATTCTTCTCCTACTAAATCCAAAACACAGCACTATGCCAGCTACTAGGAAGAAAATTAACTCTATCCTAGCTGAAACCAGGACACTATGGCATGCAAAGGCAGTATCTCTAGGACAGCATGATGTAAATGTCTACATGAATTCATGCAAATAATGATACCCTCTACTGACGATGGTATTGGGAGATGGTAACATTCTCATGAATGCAGTTCCCAGTGGAAATAACACAATGGAAGAAACTTCTACAGCATTTGCTATGTATTTCAGCCATTCTCTGCTCTCAACACAGGGAGCTGTGAAGCCCAGATTTCCTGCATGGGAAGAGCAGTTTAAGGCATGCAAATTTGATATATACAGTTTAGTGCTTTACATGAATTTCACTCTTGAATGGCTTTAAAATAGCTTTTCCCTTGCAAGATGAAGTTTCCAGTTGACAAACAGCTTGACTTGGAGCCCATTTGTGTGCTAGGGAAATATTGTATATTAGCTGTTTCTGAGAAAAAAATCACCATAGTGAAACTTATCTTTCAGAATAACCATGCAAAATATCACCAATGCGCAAATGCTTGGTGATTAGTGTTTATCATGGTTCCTTTTTAAGTAGTGACTTCTATTTTTATGCTGAACTTTCTCTATATTGGTGACACAATGTTATCTCAAGACCTTTCAGCCAGATAAGACCATGCCAGTTTCCTCAAAAATGGTCTTCTGTCTATGGATTTTGTATATATTTGGGGTAGGGAGGCACAGTGGGAAGAAAAACACTGACTGTATTTAAATAACTTTTCAAAGTAAAATTCTTAAAAGTTGATGTTAGTTAGGGAGTTGACCTGAAAGTTTTTGGTAACTTGCGTAACATCGAGATAGGCCTTATACTGGATTTGTCCAAAGACTTTGGACAGATGCTGTGGAAAGCAAAAAGAACAGCCCTAAAAAAGATAAAGAAAATGAATGTTCTAAAATCTCTGTGACCATCCACCTTGGGCAGAGAAAAGTCACAGCACTAAAAAGTACCCCCTACCAACATGTGACTAGTCATCTTGAACGGAGCAAAAGTCTGTTCAAGAGATGTGATGTCCAGCAGATCACCATCTGGCTTATTGGCTGCAATCCTAGGTTTTACTTTGTACAAATCCAGAAGCCTGGAAGAGCTGATATGTTTTCAGACTCCAGCTATCTTCAGAAATTTATTATTCTTTTTTTTCCCTCTATTCTTCTATGCTGTGAAATGCTGTGGTCTTTTTATGTTCCTTAATCTTATGCGTGAAAGCAGGCATGTCAAATGCATGCATATGAGCACATGTAGAGTCTTTCTAGAGGAGGCTTTACTGGTCAAATATTATTTTATAAAATTGTTTTTTAGAGTGTATTGTATGTTTAAAAGTCTGAAAAGAATCAATCATCTACAATCCTTGGTAAATAAAGTTTTCAAACTTCTTATCAAATTGATAAACATATCTGAGGGTGGAGGCAGGGAAAGGTAACAACTAGATTTTCAAGGTTGTCAATATGGTTTTCAAAAGCACCAGAACATGCTGTCTAAGTACTCAACCATTCAGCAACATAATTCTAAGAAGAAAGCTTTAATAATCATCCCTGAGACAATCAGATTGTCAAACTAGTTTTATTTCAGCACAAAGAAGGTTAACATTTTCAATCACAAGTTGACAGGTTTTGGTAAAATTCTTCAGCTGTACTTTCTAAACAGAGGATGTCCCTCTTCTTAGGTTATTTTTAAAATGTATAAGGACTGATTATTTTTGAAGTAATTTGACTAAATTCCTGTATAATATTGAGGCTCATCTGACTTTGGTATGACAGTTGTAATTCATTCTAAATTAATTATATTAGTCAGATTATAACAATATTTAATTTTATCATTTGTTTAAGTGTTTGAATTAATGAATAGAGTAGATACTGAGTTTCATTTCTTGCAACGCTCAGGACCTATGAGGCTGTCAGCTGGTCAGCCTAAACACCTGACCAGCTTTCCTGATCCCCATCCAATTTCCTAGGACTTTCCACCTACTGAGTTGTGCTGGTTGAACTTAGTCGTCATTTTAAAGCTGATTAAGAACAGCAAAAAACTCTGATTTAAAATATTTAAATTTAAAATGTTCTGCATTAAGCTGAAGTTTGCCCAAAGCACTGGGGAACAGACTGAAACTGAACCTAAGCTGTGGACAGACAAGACGTGCCAAAGTGATTGAAGGTAGCATCCCAGCTGCCTGTTTATGTGTCCATTGACATGGCAGTGAAATCACTGGGGACCAGCATGGATGGATGGATGGATGGGGTTGGCTTAGCCGCTTACCTTGGCGTGACTCACAAAGTTTCTTCCTCACTGCTTCTGCTGTCCTGTTTGCCGTGCAAATGCCTGAGCTGCTCGTGCAGCAATCCCTCCACTGCTGCCATTCACAGTGGGGTGTCCTGAGCAAACCAAAATCGGTGAGGGTTTGCTTTCCACTGTTCAGTTGGAAATCACAGAAGCTCACACTTGATTCATGACTAGCACAAGGCCAGGTACGGTGGGCATGGGGAAGATATCTAGAGCATCATTGTTTCAGGCATCATTCCCCAGGGCAGTCCACCCATAAACCAGAGGCTGAGGCCCGTTGTCCTGACTCTGCTGTGGGAATGGTGACGGCTGGCAGGGAGGTGGCAAGAAACAGAGGGTAAGAAACTCTCCCAGTGAATTGTGAGGTGAAGGTGAACCAAAGACCTCAATGAATCTTAACCTGAAGAAAGAGTCTGCAGATAAGTCTGCAGCTGCTGGGTGAAACGAGAAAGACCCTGTATGGAGTGGGAGCCTTGCTGCACACCACCTGCCCCCTAAAGCAAATGAGCTTGGACAGCTTCCCCTTGCTTGCCCAGGCAGAGCTGTGTGCGAGCACGAGCACATGTGTGTTTGGTGGCCTCAGCTCCTACAGTGTGATGCAGTATAGGACTAGACATGAAGAACTAGATCCAACAGCGTTCAGGTGGCCAAAAACAGGGTGTTGCATATTTCCTTGAATATAAACCAAAGCTTAGGGGCTTGGTTGCCTAGACAGAGCATGGACGAGGGTCGGTGACCCAGAACAGGATGCAAACAGACTGACTGGACGCTGAGCAAGGTGGTGCCCAACGTCAGTGTGCTGCTGCCAAAGTGTCCCCATAGACAAACACTGGATGCTGCTGCCTTTGTGCATTCTTTCAAAAACATCACTCTGCTTGCTCCTTGTATCTAGACATTGGTGGAGAGTGTGCATCTCCCATGTGTATAATAAATTAGCAGTTAAGGAAACTATGAAAAGACAGAAGTCTTCACACAGCCAAGGGCTTGCAAGCACAAAAGCAGCACACTGCATTCTGCTTAAAGGAAAATTGCTCAGTACTTTTGCATTGGCATGCTGTTATGTCAGAAACTTGTAATTTGGGGCATGACTGTACAACTATTCATTTGATTTTATATCTTTGTTGCTAATTTCTACGATGAAGACTAGGGGAGTGCTTCTGGCCCGCTTTATGAATTCTGAATACCATCTGTATTCCAAAATATCTAAACATGGGCTGTTCATTAGATGCACTAAGAAAGTGTTAGTATTCTACAGAAATTGTTGCATGCATTTCACTGAAGTGACAGGCAGAGCACACTCCTATTTTTTGGTCCCCATATGTCAGCTGCTTTGAGCAGCAGGGGGGGACTAGAAGGCTCCCAGAGGTTTCTTCCAGCCTTGACTGTTCTGTGATTCTGTGACTCGGTGATTATATGCATAAAACACTGGTTGAGAGAAATGCTGTTTTCCAGCTGTGTTTCATTTTAGCCTTAATCCATTTGAACAACTGGATTTGCTTCTGAATTGACAGCAAAGTGAAGATGCTGATATAAAAAGAAACACAGACAGGATACTTTCACAAATTCTGAAGAGGGTGGAAATGAGAGAAGTCACAGTTGCATCACTTTCACCAAAAGGAGAAGTAAAGACCGCAGGGGAAACCACCAAAACCAACTGTGTCACATCTTCCTGTATGTAACTGTTAGCTCTCTTATAGTGAGTAGCTGGCACAACATTTGTTTCATCTGATTACCTGTTGGAAGACAGCTGTCAAATACAAACATCCACAAACCATGTTTTGTTTATGGCGGACATGTCTTCTCTCCTGTTCAAAGCCTAAATTCTAC
The DNA here is from genome assembly GCA_013401315.1 of Balaeniceps rex. Taxonomy (NCBI): domain Eukaryota; kingdom Metazoa; phylum Chordata; class Aves; order Pelecaniformes; family Balaenicipitidae; genus Balaeniceps; species Balaeniceps rex. The sequence continues at coordinate 249,515 of VYZW01014056.1, read as the reverse complement.
CAGTTTGATTAAAAAAAAAAAAAAAAGCTACTGATCTTTTTCAGTTAAAAGAAGATAAAAACAAAGATATAGGAAGGGTAATTTAAATCACCTTTGTATCACACCTGAACTCGGCCATATGTCTTTGCTCTCTGGAGAATTTTGCATCTCCCCCCTAACATCAAATAATAGGAATGATGAATCATGTTTTGATCAAGTCTAATTTGCCAGAACTGAGAGTCTGAAACTGAAATTTGTGTCGTGGTATCTTCTGAGCTCCGTTTCAAAGATGAGGTTTTAGTTCCCTTATTACCCCTTGCCTGCTGCTCACAGAAGGATGATGGCCAAATTCAACAGTGACGCACCAGTGCCCACGGGTCCGCTCGGTGAGCCACAGTGAGCCACAGTGGTCCCTGGCCAGCAGCCACCCACATCGGCCCCTCCACTGGAACCAGCAGGGCCTGCGGGGCCTGAGCAGCCCTTTGGGCACCACGCCACTCCCTCCTGCGCCGGGAGCCCCCATGCACTGGGGAGACGCGGTGGTTAGTGCAGGGAGGCTTTGCTCTTCCCTGCTGCTCACAGATTGCCTCAGCACCTGCCCTGGCGTCTCTCGCAGTTTTCCCTTTTGCACGCCCTTCATTTCAACAGGCTCCCCATGCCATTTCTTCATTAGACGTAATTAGTCCAGCAAATGAACTGAAAGTAGCACTGTTCGTTTGTGCTTTTCCTGGCATGTGCTAGGTGGGGAGGAACAGCTTCAGTTTTTTCATCTAAAAATACGACCAAAGCATTGTCTTGCAGCTGCATGTTGGCACGTGCAGCACCCACAGCCAGAGGAGAGCTCTCGGCTGTCTCGTTGGTCACCCGCAGATATTTGCTTGAGGCCGGTGAAGTTGTTGCCTCCCCTGGAACTGACATCTTTAAGCTTCTGCAAGAGACATGAATCTCGATCTGGTCTACTTTCATCATGGGTCAAACAGAGGAGTAAAATGTGCGTGGGCTTGAACTAGGGACGCTCCACATACCATCTGCACCATCACCATGCTGCACAGGTCAGGGACCAAAGACCTGACCTTGCTGGCTTCAGATGAGGGCACATGAACAGGGAAGGTGGCTAGATCTGCGTACCTCTGGTCAGAATGCGCTCTTCTGGAAAGGTGCCATCACAGTCACAAGGATGGTAAGGATGAAGCAGCGCTGCGCTGAAAGATGAATGCATCCAGGAGGAGGAACAGCTTAGATAGAAATCTGCCAGTCCTTTTAATGTGGCATCCATATAGCACTTCTTATCGACATGTCTCAAAGTGCTTCCCTGCCTTTGATTCCAGATCCTTGTCTGCTTTTTTTTCCCACCTTGCTACCAACCCTCCAGTAAAGGATGATCTGCACGGTGATGATTTCAAAACACAGACTGTTTTTAAAGGTTCAGACTGGAGAGCAATAGAGCCCCTTCTAAGACATACGAGAGTACAAGGCTTGGAGTTATTACAATGAGCCTTTTTTTAATGATTTTGGTCGAGCATTCTGAGTGTCCCTGGTAGCCTTCCTTTGAGGTCTGTAATGTGACTGGGCCTGGGCAGGAGCCAAAGGGGAGCACTGAGGGTATCTCAGCCAGTTGCCTGTGCCCTTTCCTCCTGCCTGTGAAATGACATCTACATAGCACGTTGCTGTGGTGCCAGCCGCCGCCTGGGAAGGGGACGTGCCCTGGCTACCGAGCACGCCTGGGAGGGGGAAGGCAGGCAAGGAGGCAATAAAACTCCCCGGTGCTGATCCATGAAATGCATAAAGTTCTGGGTCGTGTTTGAACACACCGTCCCCGGCGTCCCTCTCTCAGGCTTCGGCTCTCAATAGCTGTACCCTGCTGTGCGGAGATTCCTCTTTCCGCATGCTGATGAGCAGTGCTGAAGGCAGATGTGCCTGTTTTCGTGCTGCACTCTGGCTGGACTCATGTTAAGTGTGGCAGGACATACTGAAGACTTACTGCTCTCAGCAAGTGAAATGAGTGTCCACCAGCATGCTGTTGCCCACAGTCCCACTGGCTGTCACCCGCTGAGGTTACACGTGTGCACCATCGCCACGTAGAAGACTCTGTTCACGCACATGAGCAAGAGGGTCACTTCCCGACAGACAACACCTCTGCTCATGTGCAGTTTTCCCTATAAGAAACTTTCACTGGGGCTTGTGTCCCTATGCCGGCAGCCACAGTGCAGATCTTCAAAGGGTTGTTGAAAACACTCCCACTCCAAAGCACAGACACTGGCTGTCTTATTCCTTGTACTGTAGAAAGCCTGCTTTTAACTCTTGCCTTTTCTCACTCTCATCTCCTTCATCTGGAGCACCATGACTTGCACGTCTCCTGAGCAGCCTCCAAGGAAGGACTCAGGACCACGCATCACTCAGGCACAGGCTCAGGTCCCTGGGCTGTGCTTGGTGCCAGCCCGTCTGTCCCTCCTCCTGGGAGCTGCTGAGGGAAGGAGGGGCAGGGGGTGAAGAGAGACCCCTCAAGAACAGAAGACAGAGAGGGCAAAGATCGGTGGCAGCGAGACAGGAGTTTGTGGCAGGCACAAGTTTCACCAAGACCATGGCTGAAAACAGGTTCATGATGTGGGAGAGCAGGGAGGTAACAGGAGGAAAAGGAGAGACAGTGGCAGATGGAGGGGACAAAGGGGAGGCAAAAAGGCAGGAGAGGGAAAGAGAGAAGCTGATGAGAAGGAAGATAGCAATAAATAGTAATGTGAAATAAGTAAATGGCAATTAATAGCAATCTGCTCAGTGTACTGGGCAAGGGATGATGAACTTGCAATCAATTAAAGGCAGTGAACAAGCTATCTATTAGAGTCAGCCAGCCAGCACACAATCAATCAATAGAAACGAAGAATTGGAAGATGGGGAATAATACTAATAGCAGACAGATAACGCATGCATTGCCCTCTTGGTGGGATGCTCCTAGAAGAACCACAGACCTGCATGTGTCTGGAAGTCACGGACGCGCGAGGAGAGGAAGCGTGCTGATGGAGTACTTCTGCACATCGCAGAGGTGTAAAAACAGAAAGGCTGTCGGGATCCTCATGAAGATTCTCTATCAGATTTCAGATGTGCTTTGAATTCATGCCACACCTTGAGGAGGAAGACACAGAGCTGCCCATACTGTTTTCTCACTCCTGAAGATATTGGCAGGTGAGAGGCTGGAGCACTTTGTGGCAAAGGGGTAGCTCTGATAAATGGCTGGATTGTGGCTGGAATTTAGATACTCTCCTCCACCCCCCCGACACATCTACAGAGAATTGCAACTACATTTTTTACTACTCTTGCCCACAAAAAAATGGTCAGATCTTCCATATAAAATCAATCAAACTGACACCAGCCAAGAAAGCACAGCCTAGATTTCCCTGTAACCGCATTATCCCTCCACCTCTTCCCTAGAAGTGCTGGCATGCATTCTCCAGGACTCTTTCTGAGTTTGGATCCAGGAGTCCCTCATAGCGCACAAGGAGGACGTAATTAGTCTGAGATGAAATATCTGCTGATTGAGATGAAATACAGGTCATCATTAATACAAGAAAAGTTACAAAATCGTCTGCAGAAATTTTTTTTAGTCACAAATTTTACCCGGAGGGCCTGACCTGAGTGCCTGATACACATCTTTGAAATGAGTGATGACATCCCATCCCATTTTAGCTTTAATCTGTAACTCTGCTGGATTCATGCCACGCTCCCAGAAGTGTGCTAGGTGACATATGCGTGTCTGTTGTGCTATCTCTCAAAATGTGTCAAAAAGACACACATTTTATAGAACATGCCAATAGCAACCCTGCATCCTATGCCATCCTGTCCTCCTCCCAGTCAGCGCTTTCACACTGCGGGGTTTGCCTGCTGCCTTCACGAGCGTGCTGGCCCAGAGGCAGGCACCTGCGCACAGTGCACCCATCCCCTCCCACCCCTCTGTGCACCGAGCCTTGCCAGATGTACCATGCCCATAACGAATGAAGAAGGGATGGGATATGTTACCAAGAAGAGGAAGAAAACTCAATCCAATGAGCAATTTGCCATATGAGCCATAACACATGGCCGTGTCCTGGGGAAGAGCAAACCTCTGCAGAAGGGAGCAGCAGCAGTCTTCTCACAGCGTGCTTTCCCTGCAACAACCTCTTCCAGCTCATCCAGATGACAGGGTGAGTGAAGGCTAGCTTGAGCTTTTCTTGTGTGCCATTCACATTGCATGGTTCCTTCTCATCTTGTGCATGCTCACAGGAGTGCTTGTCATTAGTTTGTTGCCTTCTGAAGCACTGAGAAATGCTGCCTGAGTGCTGAGCTCTGTCTGGCAAAGAAGCCGTGCTGTCAGGCTCTACGATGCCATAATGCTCTTTATCGTGACGTGCCCTTGAAGCTGCACAAAACAGCTGCTGCTGAACAGCTTCCCAAGACTCCGGCTCACAGGAGTTGCAGCGTTTCTGCCTCACCACCTGCTCTGGCTGACTCTGGGTCAGCAGCGTGCTTTGGCATTTTACACTGAGCAACTTGATCAAAACAGAAAGCCTGAAACGATGCTGCCCAAGTGGGCAGCGCAGCTGCTGCTAACCCCAAGTGCCAGCTGGGACAACACAAGGTGTACCTGACAGGAAAAGTACAGCCACCTTTTTATTTGCCACTACACCACAGGGTTAAGTGCACCTGAAGGGACATTGGTCCCATGTTAATGGCAGACCTGGAAGCTCTCAGCACCGGTACCGTTCAGCACCCTAAGAGGATAACCCTAGAAGCTGTGACAGCAAGGGAGAAAATGTGGTCTCCACCTCTGGGTGCTCCCAGGCTGCCGAAAGCCCGGTCCTCCCAAGCACTGAACAGCACAGGAGAGCTATACGGTGCTCTCTAGTCATTTGGATTTCATGCAGTTTATGAGTAATTACAACCAAAAGGAGCAGATTCTTTTTTTTCTGCTCCATACAGCTGAAAACAAACATTTTTCTTGCTTTTGGGAAAAAAATTATTTCTCCCTGAATCTTTATTCTGTTGGCGACTAGCCCTTTGAAGGTGTGCCCAAGGAAAAAGAAGTGGGGTTTTGTGTCCTGTTCCACTGTGGAGCTGTATGATGGTATATTGCTCAGGAGTTATGTCTAAGGTGCAAGAAAATACTTAGGTGTCAGTAAAGCAGACTGCGATCCTGGTTACAGCTGCTTGGTGGACAAGACACTGCAGGAACACAGAAGAAAAGGAGAAGGCTGTGACCCAGGCTGTGGCTCCTTTACAGTGGCAAAGAGAGAAAACAGAAAGGGGCAGTCAGTGGCCTAGCACAGTGAGTTGAAAGGCCAGAGCATGGCCCTGAGCAGAAAATATGGCCCTGCAGAGAGTTACCATTTTTTTGGATTATATTCTCTTCCAGAGTCCCTCAGAACAGGGGGAGAAAGGAGAAAAAAGAAATATTCTGTTTTCCCTATTAAAGCCTTGATACATCTCTGCAGACAGCACCGTCCTCCTTCTTGGCAGTCAGATCTTTTTTCTCTCCCAATAAAAGAGCCTCTGGAGAGCAACTAAGATGAACAACTCCACTATAGCAGCTTAGGGCAGCACGTGCCGCCCTCCATGGCCAGATTGAAATCTGAACTTCTGCCCCCTTCCATGCGCATGAGTTCATATCTTGGCAAGTCCGTAGAGTTTCTAAACAATTATATGTTTAGTTTACTGGTACGAAAGGGGAAGCTACTCCAGACAAGTCAATAAGATACAGAGATAAGTTTCTTGAGAAATTAAGGTCTCAATGAATACACAAATATACAAAGGATGTATAAATAAATGACATTTATAAATAGTATACTTAGTGTACCATTATTCATACTAGCTTTCTTCTCCAGCTAATGTTTAAAAGAAAATAATTCTATAAGGATATTTTGCTTAAGTGTATTCAAGATGGCCAACACAACAGCTTTAAGTAGTTAGAACACACAATAAAATGATGCTGCTTCACTACAGTAAAAATAAACATTCTCGTAGAATGTCTCTCATTTTAATTTAACGCATTTGGATGAGCTATTAGTCTCATTCATGATAAGCCAATAATTTGTCCTGTTTTCCTCTTACTAATAGCAAGGAGCAACCTCAGCTCCCAGTATAGTTCTGCTTCTCTTACCGTCCTCAACATCAGAGCCCATGGCTACTGTGGCGGCAAACAGGAAAGGACCAACCAAAAGAAGCCGCAGCCTCTCCATGCCTTTCTGCCACTTCATTAGGAAGCCCCGCTCAGAGACATTCCTGTTATTTTATCCGGTTATCGACGTATAATCTGGAAAAGAAACATCTATGCGTTATGATGCCCTGTAGTCCTGCTGCGTAGGTCTCACTGGTCTATTTTACATGTGGATGGTGCCATACATCGTGCTCACAGTGCTCCTCTGCAATAGGCGCCTCAGTTGCGCAGGCAGTAATGCTGAGGCACAGAAATCTTCACGGATCATTTCAAAGCCCAAGGGATGAGGCCAGCAATGAGCACCTTTGAGAAGCCTAACACAGGTGACTCGCTCAAGGGCACACAAGAAATCGGTAGCAGAACTGATACTGAAAGTTAGAGGATCAAACTCACATCCATCTTCCTAACTGGTCGTCTTCTGACAAATAGTAGAGCAATACATCATTAATTGGAAGATGATGGCTAGGGATTTTCAGAGTACGCTATTCATTCCTACAATGTGTCATGTTTCGAGTTCCAGTTTGAGAGAGAAGGTCCAATTTTCAGAAAAAAAAGCACTCACTTCCTGACAAACAGGCTCCTTAGATTCTGTTAAAGTGGCTACTTCAAACACAAGGCAGCCAAAATCACTAGCCAGTTTTGCAAATCTTTCTGCCTTGCAAGATTTCAGCTATCATTTGCCTTAAAAAAAAGCAATGGAATTTCATTCATTTTAAGAAGCTTATGATGTCACATGTGAAATGTCAACAGATACCAACTTAGACTAATCCCTAAAAGATGACCTACTTGAAGGTGTTTGGCAGACTAGGCACTCTCTCAGTACAGCATCAATGAATGACATTTTTATGAAGCCGGATTTTAAATGCATCAGATTTTGTGCTAACCAGCTGATTTATTATTGGATCAAACTTTGATTTCCTAGTCTAACATTTAAAACAGAGAGTGTTAAAGACACAACGTATTCATTCTCCATAAACTGCCTACAGACCTGAAGCTTTCACTTTCCTTTAATTCATTTTTATCTGAGCTCTTCTCTTTTATTACCATAGATATGAAGTTAGAATTTTCTTGTAATTGCTTTTCTTTCCATGGAGGTCTACATCCCTCCGGCTCGAGGGCTCGCTTTCCCTACAGTCAAGGGAGTGTTAGCCACAGACTCTGGTGGGAGCAGAAGTATAACCCTAACAGGCACAGATCAAAATTACAATGCAACATATATCATCTGGATAATTTTAAGGGAAAAAGAAAATTCCATCCAGTCTAGACCTTTCAGATAAACAGGGAAGATTTTTTTCTCCCAGCAGAAGTATTTTTCCACATGGCACCGAACCCAAGAGGTTGGAGATTACTTCAAGATAATAAAGATGTTGGCTGAGCAAAATTCACCCCTGCTCAGAAGGCCAGCCCAAGGTCTTAAATGATCTATAGGCTTTGTGCTGACCCCTGGCGCAGAAGCACTTTTCACCATCTATGCAAATAAAATGGGCAGGCTTGCCTGCGCTGAGGCTAGGAAAGGGCAGGGTCCAAGAGTGGTTGTACTGACAGACCGTTCATTTCACGCTCTCATCTCCTTAATTTCCTTGTTTCATCAGTGCTTTTTGGCTTAAAGATAATGATTCCTGGACGCGCCTTTAAGAAGTCTGCCAAATAAGAGATATTTGGTCGGGAACAGTTGCAGAGAGCCCCCGGAGGTGCAGGGAGAGGGGCCCTGAGCTCAGCGAGTGCAAGCCGAGCGCAGCCAGATGGGATGCGCTCGAAATCAAACATCACCGCATCACCCTGACATGCTCCCGTGCCGCAGGGGTGGGTAGGGAAGAGTCCTCGTTAGCATATGAAGGAGGTTCATATATAGCGGCTGGTTATTGGGTATGGAAATCTGTGCCTCCGTGTGCTGCCTGGTGTGGGGAGACCTCAGAGAGGCTGGTTCCAGGACCAGATTGAGCCACTGATGGTTTAGTTAAAATGGAAAAGACCGGTGAAAAATAGTGCTAAGGTAATGGAGCCAGCACTGCAGAATTAGGAACTTCAAAAAGGCAAGATCATTTTGGGGATGTTTATGTGACAATGCTATATGACTAGCATATTTTATAACATTTAAAAAAAACACCAAACAATCACAATAAAGAGGATCCAGTAAATAAACCATAATTAATATGTGCAAAGCAGCTATATTGACAGTGACTGATTAGGAGACCAACTTTGTATTCAGGGGCAGCTCCTGTACCTTAGCGAGAAGCTGAGGATGTATGCAAACCTTGCAATGCAGAGTCAGATTTATGCAGGTTTAAATTCTTGCCTGTGTCTGTTGGCTTCAATCAAAACTGAAAAGCAAGCGAGAATGGATGTGATGTCTTCTTAAAATGCAGGAGGAGTACAGAAAAAAGAGGCCTTCTGGAACGTTACTAGCTGTTCTCCACCTCCACAAAGGGAGAACGCTTTTTATTACACATCACTACTATATTTTTCAATAAAAGTAAAGCCTGGCACTTTTGTGAATGGTATGTATATTTTATTGATCTTATCCACCCACTGTGGATCTGATAGAAATAACTTTTTTACCTAAAAGAATATTAAAAGAAGAAAAGAAAAATTGAAACACTGGATAAGCAATTGTCAGGAAAATTGGGACTTATGTGCTTATCATATTAAATTAAATTATACTGATCTTTACTATGATATGCAATTATCAAGGCGGTCTCACCTGCACCTATTTGGATTTCGCACATTTTCTACAGTCAGTGTATTAATATTTTACAGGCTGTTTGCTGCATGCAAAGGAATAAAACAAATGGGGGCCAGTGGGATAGCAGATCTTGTAAGCTTGTAGTAGCAGAAAGCTCGACAAAGCTTGCAGTGGACACAAAGTCTGGACGTGAAAACAAAGCAGCCTGTTTATTATAGCACTACAGTTATCCAGGCTGCAGGGTCATTTTTAGGTAGGCTAGCTGGTTATTTTCCTTAGGTCTTCACATAATCCTCAGTTTGACTTTCTGCGTTATGAACTCTGACTGTTTGAATGAGGCAGGGAAAACCTGCTTTCTGCCTGCTGTGATCTGTGTTCTGGGAGACCATCATGTGCAGCACCCTCTTACTACTGCAGGCACAGTCAAGAGGAGGGCTCAGATTGTTTTCCCTTTTTTAAAATCATGGTGTAATTTGCGGAGGGAGAAATCATTATGACCTTGTGTGAACTGGAATTTTACTGATACCTTGCTTATTTTGGGAACAACGGGGAAACCTGTGCTGGCAATTTTGCTTGACTGCAGAGTTGTGTTCACCTTTGAGTCTTCTTCAGAATATATGCCTTTTGATTTGTTTTGTTTTGCGAATATTACCTTATGGCTAACAAATATATAAAGATTCAGGTGTGGGCAGTGAAATGCTATTTTTTAATCCTTTTTACTAAGAAAAGTCTCTTATAATAGATGGGGAGCAAATATTATTTTTAATTGCACTCTTTGATATAAATTACTATGCAAACTTGACTTTGTTGTGTTTTATGTTTCCAATGTAAGAGCTAGGGTTTTATATGCTCTCATGTATACTGCCACACTTGTTACTTACCTTAGGGGTTTGTGTGTGTGTGTGTGTGTATAGACACACACACACACACACACAGAGTGCACATATATGTGCATGTGTGTATACACATGTGTAAATGCACAGGACAGTGGCAGTGTGATCTATTTTTCTTCAGAATATTTATTAACTTTCTAAGTTGCTAAATGAAGACAGAAAACACATTCTCTAAGAAAGGATGTGAAATGACTGAAACTTAGGGTGGTACCCAAGTTTGGGCTAGCCGGCTTAGGAAAAAAACGTATGTTTTGGTGAAGAGACTGTTTTCCAAAATCATTCCATGAGCTGGGAACTAGTTAAATGAGACCTTCCTCTCAGCTTTCCCAGTGTCCGAAACTTAGGTCAGGACAGAAAGAAAACTGAAAGTCATTACTCTTTGGGGTGGAGCCAAGATGGGAAATGTTACTCACATCTCTACTTGCAGCAAACTGCATGAATTATGGCTGGGAGTGAGCCCCTGAGGACATTCTGCATTTTTAAATTCTTCTAGCCCCTGTCCTCTCTGAACAGCCACAGCCTTTGCAGAACCAGAGAGCAGAACCATGCTGCAAAATTTGTCAGTGATGAAGTTTTGTAAGCAGACCAAAGGGTGCTAAAATATAAACTCTTTTTTGAATATATACATACACAGACACACACACATATATAATATAAATAATTTTTTTATGTATATATAAAAGTTACTTCAAAACCAAGCTTTGCATGGAAACATGAAAAACATTCCAGGGGACATTATAGTGCATTTGGGCTGGCCACCAAGGTGTCTTCTGAAATGAGTATTTCTTAGGTAGTTTTGGGAATCATTTCTAAAAAAAAAAAATCCAGGGGTTTCAGAATTAACTCTTGGACAGATGGATATGGGAGAAAAAAGGAGGAAACATTTTGCAAAAGAAAGTGACTATAACTTGATTCATTGACCGGCTTTGCTGTTTGCTTCCAGCAGCTGCTTTATTGCTTGCTGTAAGATAAATGGCCTAGATGTTATGGAGTAGCAGGAGCTGCTCAGTAGTTAAAGTTAGTTTTTAGGCCAATTTTCTATTTTACAACTTCTCCAAAAATAAAATTGTTCTCAGTAACAATCCCAGCTGACACACCCCATCCCAAGGGGTGATCTTGAAAGACACCAGGCAGCAATCCACCTATGGCATTTTAAAGAGAGGGAGTCAGTTTTGAAATGTCCCTTTTCCAGGTTTTAAACCCTAATGTTCTTGGCATATTATGTCTTGCTCATGGTTTGATCTACAGGATGCCGGTTTTTATTGACTTGGCTGAGACATATCTTTTACAATTGTCAGAGAAAATGGAGATTATAAAGACCTAGTGTGTTAACACCTTTCTAGCTTAAATATACTAAAATAGGCAAGGCAAGAATTATCTAAGTGCTGATTGGAGCATCGATAGTGAAGGTAGAAGTTAGCTGGAGAAGAGCTACCTTGGAGAAAGCTCTGAGGAGAAGTATATATGTATCTCCAACAAAAGCCCATCTGAAGTATGTAGGATAAGACTGCCGACTCCCACCTCCCAAAATGGCAAATACCAGCCTTTTACCTCTAGATGCCCTGCTAAATTTTTCCAGATAGCCAGTAAGACAGGCTGGCCTAACTGAATGCTGGCAGGCTGTCCCTCTTCTCTCTGTTTTTTATTTTTTAATTCTTTCTTACCTCTGTCTTATTAGCTTGAAAGTTGACTGGTTTCATCATTTCAAAGTCCTTGTTCCCTGAATGGAATAATCACTTAGATTTCTGAACACTTGTTTTTCTGGAGGATGGATTGGTTTCATTATTCAGTACCAGCTTGTCAAGTTTGCTTAGCTGAGTTTTTTGGGGTTTGGGGTTTTTTTTAAGGGCACACTTCTAGTCCATCTGTTTAATTAAATACCGCAGAACTTTCTGACACGTTCATGCCAGGTGTGCCTGTTGATTTTCTGCTGCTAAAACCATCTGCAGCTGGGAAGATGGCAGCCTTGCAGCAGTAGCCTGACTCCATCTTTTGTGCAAGTGTGCGAGGAGTGGAGTGAAATTGAAGGGCAATGATCAATGAAAGGTTCATAGCAAAGTAAAGATAACCTAAATTTTTGAGGATAATCAAGCCAGCAAAGAATACCCAGAAATGTATGGGCGAATGTCAATGTGAAAGGCTGATTTATTTTGGACTGAGTTGGAAAACCACACATGTTGCCGGCTAGTGCAATTGTTCTTGATTTCTGCCAGGCTTTGGGCTACATGCAAGGCTGAAGTACAAAGTGTCTCGATTGTTTCAGAGACAATAAATGAGACCCAGGCTCCCTAATAGGATAAATAGGTAATGAAAAATGACTCAAATTGAAATTAATTGGATTTCCTTGTTTCAAGAAGAGCAAAGCAGCTACACTGGATCAGATCAGGGGTCACCGTAGCCTGACACATTGCCTTGGACAGGAGTCAGTGGCAGGTGCCTAGGGAGAATGCAGGAACAGGGCTTGCATACAGTGATATTTTCTTGGAATACTCCTCCAGCTTCCAGTGATTTCTGACTCTGGGTTTCCATGAGAAAGAGGAGGTGCATTTGTATTTAATAGCACTCAGTGGAAAATCCATGGAAGAAAAATAACTTCTTAAGCCCCCTTTCCCCGACTCAAGACATGCTGTTATCCAAAGAGTTGGACGTGAGCTTTTTTTGCATACTTTTCTTCTTGTGGTGGCTGGAACATTTGCAGTTCTTGGCAAGGGCCATTTACTTATCGGTGATTCGGCCTTCAGTAATCAGCACAATGGCAAAACTATGCTGTGGCAGCTCAGGGACGAACTTGCAAATGTACCAGCATCTCCCATTCTTGTCCATTTTCTTCCTTTTTATGAGGTGGGAGGAATGATGTGAAGCCTTCTTCTGACATTTAAATGCATGATCTGATGAGTTATTTCTGAAAAACACCCAAAATAAGAAGGAGGATGAAAAGACACTTGGTTCTTCCTACTAATCAGCTGTAGCAACTTTTTATCTCCTAGCCTTTTCTAAGTTTCCATATTAATATTAAATTCTCTACTCTTAGCATTTAGATTAATTATCAGTTTCACAGTTAACATTTATACTACTGCATTTTGCTTATGTTTGGACTTTTGGGGGGGTGGAGTGTTTGATGTCTCCTTGTAAAACAGAAGTTTACTTACATGCAAAGAGTCCAAATCAGTTATTTTGGATTGCCCCTGGGCCATGGTTCCATGAGTACAGAAGTGAAATTTTGGGCACCTGGCACTGTGTCAAAAACATGACAGCCACAGGACATTAATCCATTTATCAATCTAAAGAGACTCTGCTGATTCAGACATGCTAATGTTTGGTAACTTTTTCCCAGCAGATCTGCAAGGCTTATTGTCTATAGGCCTTTGACTGGACCTCCCATAGTCTTTTCTTGCCACCTCCGCCCCAAGGGCATGGTCTCTGGCTATTGCTGCACTGCTCTGTAAGCAGGTTTGGACCCAGGGACTTGCTCTTCTATTTGCATGCTCATCAGGCATGAACTGTGCGCAGACTTCTCCTTGCCTGCTACCAATGTGCCTCAGTTTCCAGTCCTGTTAGTGCCTGGACTCACTCGTGCACAGCTTTAGCAGTGAGGCTCCACTGCTCTATCTATGCCTGCAGAGGCAGAATCCACCTTCCACACATCCTAACTCGATCCTAACTGGACCCAAGTACAGGTACTGGCACGGATGTGTCAAGAGAGGTGTCCATGCACTTGGCTGTCACTGGAAACCTATGGAATAGTACAGTCTGTCACATCATCCCACATGATTATTTCAGCACCTTGTATGGGCCCTTTTGGATTAACTCGCTCAGATGGCCCTACAAAAAGCCAACAACAATAATGTGGGCTACTAAGTGTTTTGCTCCTCTTGGGGCAAAGGAGTTGGACTGCCTTTCAAGTTGGGACATAAGCACAGTCCTTGAACAGGACAATGATGCTTTGTGGGAGCATCTCTTAACCCGTTTGTTTGGGGGCAGTTGATCTCTTCTGAAAAGGAAGGGGAGGCAAGAGCATGAAAGCCCACCAGCAGTACACTGTCTCCATTTACCTCACTGCTCTCTGTAACAGGAGCACACTTGCTGGTTTTGCATGCTTTGGTCAGGCAAGAGTTGTGGAAATCCAGATGTTGTGCAGCTTGCCAGGCCAGCAGAACAAACTAGCAATTGCCATCCATGGTGATCCACAAGGTCCTGGCACAGAAAGGAGAAGGGCAGAAAGACGCAAAGGGCAGGCATCTGCCTCTTCTCAAGGTTCCCAACCCTGGAGACAGACACCCATACTAGCAAGGCCTGCCATACTGTCCATTTGTGCTCATCCCCTGCAGATAGTGTGAACAGAGACTCTTCTGGGTAGCATTAAATCAGCTCCAAAGTTATCTTGCTGGATGTCCAGTTTCCACACCAAAGCAGAGTGGCAGTGTGTGGTGGATAACTCTTTCCTTAATACTTAGGCCAGCCCTATTCATCAACAGGCAAGGGATCAGGAAGTTTTACCTAAACAACAGGATCTATGTGAATCAGCTCTGCCAGGTGTAAGGATGCAGCTGGGTGTGGATTAATCCTGCTACTCGATGTGATTTGGAAATATCTTGCTGGCCATAGTGCTGACCTTCCCCTGGACACCTTTTGCTGGAACCCATGGAAACACATGTGAGCTGTCCTTAAAATTGGAAGGCTGGTCCCTTGGGGTGCCCCCTTCAAACATCCTCTCAATGCAACTGGGACAATGTTCCTCAGGCATGCAAAGGCAACCGAAGAAAGAGGGCAAATGCAACACCAGGGCTGCCAGGTCGTGATCGTGGCGCAAACTGGCACAGACTCCCTAAAGTACACAATTACTAACCTGATAGAAATGCAGTTGAGGGCTTGTTTCTGATCTGGATTAAACTTGTACTGACAGATGATCCGGTACATACAGAGCTGGTATTAATTAATGTTGAATCTCAGACTCGGTGAAAAATACCTGGGTCAAACTCTGCATTCCAAACCCATATATTACTGCTGCTGCTGAATGTACCCCCTTATCCTACTCAATGAACTGATGTGATGAGATAGAAAACATTTTTATTATTGATAATGTCTCAGGCAAGAACGGGGATGCAGGTGAGGAATGTAAGAACAGTTAAAGTGGCAATTAGAGCTAATATTAGTCTGACTCACCTGCCTTGACATTAAGTGCCTTGGAGAATTCACTCTGCCATTGAAAAGTGTGCTTTTCTGCCTAAGTCTGATTAAAAGGGGGCAAGTTTCATGCATATACCATTAGAAATGCATAAGGATATCTCAGCCGGTCCAGGCTGATCTGGGTAGCAGCAGAACCACTGTGTGGGTAGAGCATGACCACTGCCTTCAGGGAGCAGCAAGGAGAGAGGAAAACATATTCTGCATTAGAAGAAGGTGGGCTGCTATTTAAACTAACAGGAAAAGCTAGCTAATGTTAGTTTAGTGTAATTTCTATTTTAGGCGACCGAACAAATAGTTCATGGCAGCTAAGTGTGAGGCAGGACATACTCTGGTCATCCAAACCAGTGAAAGGATGGGAAGAAACAGTGGAGGGCAAAGTCCCCCCCACCTTCCAGCGTTTCATAAGACATGCGCTCCTCTCTGCCAGATAATAAAAATCAGAGCTCACCCCCAAATTCAGAAAAACCCGTTTTCTATTGCGAAGCCTTAAAAGTGACCCCATCACGTGCTTGTGCATATCTGCAAGGCAGCGTGTGGTCCTGTCAGCTGTGCCTCTGGGGAAGCAGTTGGCCTTACTACCACCAAGGCCATTGCTGAAGTAAAGAGCGTGGTTCTTCTCAAGCTCTCCTCTTGGTGAGGTGTGTGGCGTAAGTCAGCAATGTGAGTGAAGAACTGCGTAGGAATTTAAACAGCTCTCAGACTCTGCTCTCCCCTTTTGCAGCCCAGCAAGCTTTCCCCCAGGCTAGTGGGGTATTTGGCAAGTGGTGGCATTCGTATGTCAGCGTGTTTATCAGAACATTTAAATTCAGCTGGTTCAGCATGGTGCATATGCTTGCTGTTAGGTTCAGCTGGTACAAAATGCTCAGTTTGGTATAACTGATGTGCTGGGTGTTGGGACATGGGAAGCAACAAACTGGTCCAGACTCAGAGGGTGTTTAGATGTGTATAAAGAGAAGCAGGGCAAAATGCTAAAAATGAAAATTACTTACAGGACTGAATTCAAAGCACTTTTTCTCTGTTAGTTAATTGTTTCACCAACTCAAGGTGAAAAATGCATTAGAGTTCAAAATATATATTATCATCAAAAAAATAAAGAGTTAAAGCTCGTGCTGAAACAGAACACCATACTACTGCCATAGCCATACCCCTGGAGAGGATATAATGCAAATAGAATGGGTCTGGCTTAAACACAGCAAACCTCCCAGGTGGGACACATATTCCTTGTCTACACTAACAACCTTGATACAGATGTCTTGGCAAGCCCTCCGGCTTCTTACAACTCTTCAGTATTTTTACAGATGAAAAAGAGGTTGCCAGCAGGGAATGTCGCAGCATGTAGAGAACTAATTATAAGTGATAATAATCCAGCAGACCTATACTGAGATTAAAATGTCTCATGGAATCATTTTTGTCCTTGAAAGGTGGATGCTGGCTTTTTTGCACTGTCTAACCTAGGGACATGCAGCAAAAAAGCTCTCTTGCAAGTCCCAAAATGAAACGAACCATATCAACAAAAGTACTTTCCCCTTAGCAAAGTGCCACAGGGCATCAGCTAACAGAGCTGCAGCAGTTTGCTCTGCAGACTTTCCACACAGTTGGCAAAACTCAAAGATGGAGCAGGTCCCAGATGTTTCTGAAGGTTTTCCACAAGTGAAACTACGGCTTTCCAAACCTTTGGCTAGCTGTGCTATGAGGATGTTTTTGGCAGAGTTGTATGGTCTAATCAAAGATGATGATCTTGGTGGCCTATGTGTTTTATCCAAGCCCATAATAATCCCTTCGTCACCTTGCCAGCAATTTGGGAGACAACAGTATGCTGCCAAACTGCTCCTTGTGCCCAGGTATTGCACCTGGGTGCAACCACCATGGCAATGCAGGTACCACGCAGCAGCACAGCCTCTTCTGCGTTGCCTAACATGACCCCCACCCTGTGTGAGACCTATCTGTGGCATGGCAGGGCTGCACCCTCATAATCACTCTTGGTAAGTCCTGCCCTGGATGCTGCATGGTGGCAGAGCAAGGGGAAACATGGAGCTGCTGGCCCTGAGCAGCTGGCCCCGGGCCAGGGCGAGCGGCCGTGAGATCCTGGCGCTGATCCCCTGGCTGCCGCTGATGTGACCTCCTTGTGCCCCCCACCTTGTTTCCTCTGAGGCCAGATATGGTTTCACCTTCCAAAAGCCACAGAAGGGTGCTGGGGACTGTAGCTAAAAAGTGGCTTTGAAATGGTGATTTCCAGCTCCTGTTATCCTCAGCGCTATGGGGATGATGGCAGGGATGCACTGGAGCTGCACTGGAGCTGCGGAGGGGGACCAGACCCTCCGGACCACACGACATACCCTAAAGCTGACCACCGACTTTGGCAGGTGGGATTTCACCTGCAGTCCAAAGCAGCACGCTGCGAGGAGGGACCTGCCACCGCTCCCCCTTGCCAAGACGTGTCTATTGAGCATCACTGCTCCTAGGTCTCTCAGGCCCTCTTTCAGCAAGGTATTAATCTTACAGTTAATACGAGCAGCTGCCGATTGTTACACTGGGATTATGCATGTGTTTATGTTTCTTGCTGAATGGGAGTCTTAAGGCATTATGGGGAAAACATTAAGGAAATTGGCTTGAAGGCTTGGAAAAATCATTATTGTATCTGACCAGACTGAAAATACAAATACAAACTTCTTTTTTTCAGGTAATTAACAGCTCCTGCTACATGATAACTTACACCTGAGCTGTCAAATCTAACACTGGCCATTTTTCCCATTAATTAAACACTGCAACAGCAGAGGGAGTTTAGAATAGATAAGTTTATTAGCTTTGGGACAAAACAGTATTTTTAGAGGAAGTATCTTGTATACTGGTTTGGGGGTGGTGATGAAACAGTGCTTAACAGTCCTGTTATCTCACCTACTCATCGCAGAACAATCCAGCAGCAATTATCTAGTATCTTATGGGAAGCCGTATGAGCTGCTGAACTCGCCGAGCAAGTCTCTCAGCATCCAGATGGATGACGACAGGCTGAGAGTCACAAGGCGTGCTGGGACGTTGTCTCTCCTGACCCAGCCAGGAGAGCAGCAGCCTCCCCAGAGGGCAGCCAGGATGGGCTCTTCTCCTGGGGGATCCTGCCCACACTGATGAAAAGCCATTTATCTTTCAGGGGCCAGAGACAGACTAAAAATCCCAGTCCCCCATAGCCTCAAAAGTGAGCGGGGCCTTTTCTGAGCCTGTTCTCCTTTATCTTCTATATTAGCTTCTGCTCCTCAGTTCCAGTTTTATCCATTCCCCACATATTCATCCTATGTTTACCATTTTCTCGCTATCTTCAGACCCACTGGAGGCATTGTGGGGGGAATGAACAGTGGGGAATTCATTCTCTCTGGCTGAGCCTTGTGCTCAGGCTGAGATGCCATGGGCATGAACAACCAGAAAAAAATCCTAAGATCTAGATAGCTGCTCCTCTGCAAGACATAACACTCCCATTTTCAAAAGGCAGGAGACACACCTAGAAGAGATAATTCGGAAATAACAATAATAAAACAACTTGTGCCCTATACAGCCTATGTGAAGGGCAAAGGCAGGTTGAATGCTTAGGGGAAAAGTGGTTCTGAAACGCAGGTATTACTGTTGTTTTCCCAAAACAGAGTCAACAGTGAAAGATCAACAAGGCCATGGCAATTCTCAGGCTGCTCAAGGAGCTTGAGAACAGTGACACATTAAGACTTCAGACTAGCAGAAATCTTGATGTTAACCCTGATGTTTGGACTCTCTGGTGTTCAGTGTTCTTCAGATCCACTTTCTTCAGTCAGCGATGCAAATAGTGGCTACTTTCAAAGAGATCAAGGGATCGCTCAGATTTTGAACACAGCTTCATTATGGGGGATGCTGGATCCTCCTACAGCGAGAGTTTTTCATTGTCAAGTACCAGAATTTGGCATCTCTTGCCTGTACAAACTTTCTTTGTGTTGTAAATCTAATTGATAGCTTTCCCCACATTAGCCCTTATATTTAAAATGGCAACATGCACTTCCTCGTAAGCATCCTGGTTTTGCTCACCCATCACTCTCTGGGGGAAGATATGTTCTCCCCCTAAGAGCTCAGCATGGAAATTTGCAACCAGCAGGGAAGGTCTGAGTGATAACTTTACAAGAACTTCATTCAGTTGCTTTCTGAGTTGCTAGGACAAGGACCACACAAAGCACATTTTTCTCTTATGAGGGGACTTGGGTTTTTTTGTAAGGTTAGTTGGTGAGTTGTTGGATTTGGAAGCCCCAGTCATGCCCATGACGCTGTGCGGCAAAACACGTGCTGTGGTCCTTATGGAGCCTTAGGGGTCCAGCCGTGCTGGGGCAGTTACCAACCCAGGACCTAATTTAGTCCAGTCATTACTGAGCAGCAGGCACAATGCATCCCAAGATTTTGCTTGTGAATGCAGCAACTGTCCCAGGACTTTTGGGGGCAAAGCCTCACTGAAAAGCACACTGGTGGTATCAGAACGAGGCCTCCCCGGAAAGAAGAATGAGTTTGGAAGACGTTATTTAAAATCCTGTAGTTATGAGCGATTACCAAACAAGCTTTTCACTGATGGAATGAGACCCATCACTAAATTCCTATCCAGGTAGCTTTCTGCTGCCTCACGCCATTGTGCAAATACGCGATTACATGCCACCACCAAGGCTGTGCAGTTGCGTACCTCTGAAATTGCCAAAGAGCTCAGTTAGCTAACCCCGCCATAATACACTTAGCACTGTTTTGCTTTTGCCTTTTCTTTACAACTAAAAGGGTGGAGGAAATTAAGTAAGCATTCCTTTTATTAGCAGTGACCATCTCCGGTTCACAGATTTTGGGAAATGAGGGTGTTTGGCGATAACTGGCAACATGAGCTGCGGATTTGCCCGGAGTCCCCTGCAGTTTCCCTGCGCACGGTGTGGGCTGCGGGATGTGTGAGCTGGCAGAGGCTGTGGGATTGCACGGCCGCCTGCACTTGCCCCCAGCTAGACTGGGGCTGCATTGAACAGGATGTGTAGCATGTCAGACATGCTTGTAATTTAGTTAGGCTATTCACTAATGGCCCCTACATGCGCAGGCAGGGAGTCCTGGATGGAAATGAGAGTACAAAAATACATGTGCAGAGTCTGTTAGATATCTCAGACCTCTGGCACTTATCCCACACTGATATATAATAACTCTGTGGAGTGTGGGACAAGCTGAGCCTATAGCATATGTGCTGTACAGCTATTTGTGGTATATCAGAGGTGTCTGCAACACGTGGGACTTCCTGGGGAAGTTGAGGTTGGTTGGGCAGCACGACCACAGAAGGTCTGCCTTGTGCATAGTTGGTGTAAGGGGCGGGGGGTGTGTATTCAATGACTTTGGAGTCAGTGTGAAACTGTCTGATGAGACAAAATTTATTTGACATCTGCAAAATCTGGAAAAAGTCCAAATTCCTTTTTTTTCCCCCTCATTTGAACAAAATTTGTATGCTTAAAAAGAGGGCATGCTCACATAAACCCAGACTTATTGGGCCCTAAATACAAAGTATTTAACTCTCCTGAAAGCGCTTGTATGGGGCGGAAGACATTTTAGTGCTTGACCCAGCTGCTCCCATGGAAAATGGAGAACTGTATTTGCTGAAGCTAGTAAGAAAATATTGTGCAGGCTACAGGTGCTTCTCTCACACACCTGTGCTGCTCTCTTCAAATTCAGTTGCTGGTGATGGATGTGTAATTGTGTTTGCAGATGTGTATCTGACGGCATCTTGGAAGTGTTTGCTCAGGAACAAAAGGAGCAGCACCCAGCCCACTCCCCTTTGGCTGGTGTGGCTCTGCAGGGCGAACTTGAGAAAAACAGCACTTCAGACTTGTCTCAGCCTTGACAGTGATGGACACAGCTGTATTACCTGCTTCGCATTCAGCGACCTTGCAGGGTTTGCAGGGCTGTGACAGTTTGGGGAGATTTTAAGAGGTGACTTTTGACTTGTCAAGCGAGCAGGGTTGGTTTGGGAATGCGGGGCAGACACTGAGCATGCAGCCCTGCCGTACCCCAGGGGCAGAGATGGCCACAGGTGCCTTCCCTCCTGCTCGAGGCCCAGCTCCGAGATCCTGCTGCCGCCTTCCCGCATCCAGAGCACACACTCGCCCCGCTCCTCCTCCTCCCATCCCGACCAGCTGCTCCATGCCCTCCGCTCCCCACATTTCTCTTGGCAATTTCTCACATGCAGGTTGGTGACTGCAGGCAGCCCGGGCAGGACTTCTTGGAGGGAGGGCGAGGAGTAGCCTAGGGCTACAGAAGAATAATCTGCTGTGTCTACAAACTTAATCTGTTGTGTCAAGGCCAATATTAATCTATGTCCCTGTTCTTCTCGTCGCTGTGTTCATCAAGCTAGGCTACGCAATCACACAACACATGGAGTGCCGCCACTGCACCAGGTCCTACCTGTAGGCCCCCTTTCTACTCCCTCCTTTTCCCTGTGAAATAGATCAGAAATATTCTTAATTGATGATCTGTGACTAGTCAGTAATCCCATCAATATATTTTTCAAGGACACAAATATATAAGAGATTCTGGGCATGTCTGCAAAATCCAATTGTTTTCAGTCGAGAAACCATAATTTTTGATTGCTGTGCTCTGTCCAAATTAGTTACTCATTCTCATTATATTTTATTCTACTGCTGTGTACTGATTTACAGCAGGGGAAAACCTACTCAGTGAAATATCCACTGTCACTGATGAATTCTGCATGAGGTACATGATTAAATGTTATTTAATTTTTTAATGATGTCCATAAGTGTATATGAGTGTTCTCCAGGGTATATAAATTTCCATGCAGCAACACTGAGCAATACGCTACTCAGAGACCTGATGTGCTAAACGATTCAGATAGGTCAGATGATCAAATGTGACTGTTCCAGTTTTAACATTTATGGTTCCTGAAGAACAGAAACAAGCTTACAGTGCCTGCAAAAAGAAATCTTTCCTTATTTGATTTTGTACTACAAGCATCACCTGGTAACTTGATTGTAGCCTTGCCTCTCATCTGAGTACATCCGTGCTGATCCCTCCTTTTGCAAAAACATTATGCCTTTTACCTTGATATTGATCTGCTTGCCAAGGATTAGCATAGAATTGTACAACCCTCTTAAAGCTTTATCATATCTTCATTGCAAAACCCATATAAGCCCTTTTCTATTATGACAGAAGAGTCTATATCGCATCCCTTAATCTGTCAGCCTTCTGTAGGAATGAAAGATGTAGATATGATTGCAGAGTTTGAAAGTCCTGTTCTAGGCCGGTCCAGCTGCCTGGAAAAGGAATCTAAAGAAGATATATCTATGTATCCCACTCGCCTCAATTCCTCTTCCAGAGTTTTGTAATGCAAGATGCCTGCAGATGCCATTTTAAACACCCAGTCCTCAAGTGTATCATTGACTGTATTCTGTATCATTAAGAATATCTGATAAAAATATCTTCTTAAGATTGTTTTTTTACCTAATGTGTATTGTCAAAAGCAAATCTTCTACACAGAATGGAATTCATAGTCTGTGATGATAAGTATTGCTACCACACTGGCATAGCCTAAAGATCAGTGAAACCACTTTCATGTGCTGCTGGAAGACTTTAGGTAGATAATGATGCTAGAATCTCTTCCTTGGCACTCTGCCTTCTCTGCTAAGCCCAGCATTTGTCAAGGATGCCAGGAGAAGCACTTCTTTTCCTTTTCACTGCACTTTTCTGACCTGTCTTATACACGGTACTATATTGTTACAGCCGACGGGATCAGAGTAAAACATCAAACTATTCTAAATACAGTAAATGAAATGCATGTGCTGTTATAATGACCAAAGTACAGATTGCAGAATTCATCTCTTGCCTTGCCTTCACACACTGCCAGGGGCTCTGCTGCTTCCTTTCCCTGCCATCCTCCCCTCTTACTCAGGTGTCTCCTTCAGTTTGCTTTACCCAACAGCTGTTCCTCTGATCTGCAGAAGTCAGAGGCAGCAGGATGGGATGCCAGTGGTATCATTTAACTCTCACAGTATAACAACTGTGTTCAGGACAGACTTCTGACAGGCCCCACTGCCCTCCTCCCAGCCTTGACTGGAAAATGACTGTCCTGAAGTCTGCAAGGCTGGGACTTTATGTCTGAAACTTTCTGAAGTACAGGTGATGGTTTAGTTAAGTGAATGTCTAGTGAAGCAATGACTGGGACACTGGCCCCTACAGGCATACTGCAGTGCACATACATCATAACACACAGAACCACTAATTTATTTGGGTGGACTTTGATGGATTTTCTTCCAGCTAACTGGAGACTGAGTCTTACAGAGAACAGAAACTATCAGGTTAAGATAACATAAATAATTACATCCCAGGGTGCATTATACAGATGGCATCATCTTCCTTTTATTTAACCTGTGAACAGTTTGCTCTTGCTGTTTGCCAACATCTTTCCTTTTTTATAGAAAAGACATTAAAAAGGAAACTAAGAGTAGTTTTGTCTCCAGTGACTTACACCATAGGACAACAAACCAGGCCCAGCTCAGAGCAATCACCCTTTTTTCTCACCAGGACGTCCCAAGAGTTTGGGACTGACACGCAGAGATGGCCCGGTGTCACAGTGATACTGGTGCTCATCCAATGACACTTTTATGAGAGGTGAGAAAGCTGTTTGCAGAGCAAGAAGCTCTGGATAAAAATAGCAAAGTCCCTCGTACCCCTTGCTTCCAGTGGGCGATAATAATAACTGACACGTCAGCCTTGCTCTGGGTGGGCTTTGCAGAAGCTGGCGGAGAGGCAGAGAAAAGATAACCCTCAGAAAGACCTGGAGAGCAGTGGAGTGTGTGTGGGGAGCTGTGCAAGGAGGGAGGGGAAAGGCAAAGCCCTGGGTGAGGCCAACCATCCAGCAATCTTTCATTGAGACCAGGCCTTTTCAGGCATTGCCTTTACATGTACCACTGTTCTAGCAGAGAAATCTTTCCATGGAGAACTTCTTCCATGGACCTCGACCTCTTTTCCTGACTCAACATTATACTGGCAGGCGAGCATTTGGAGTTCAAAGTCCTAGCCTTTCCTTGTAGCTGGCTCTTGGTACTTTTGTGTGCGTGCTGTTACTGCCCTCCTACATCTCCAGCCTCTCTCTCTCCATCTGGAGCCCGTGCCCACCGGTCTGCATCAGGCACGCCAGCTCTTCAGTGACTCCTCCCTCCCAATGAGTTTGTGGGGTATACCTTGATGGGGGCTCCTCTACCTGGCCCCCATTTTAGCAAAAGGTCAGGCTTAGCCAGCCAGGTTACTTGCCAAATCATTTGTAGATCCTAAGCCAAAACCTCTGACACAAACAATACCGGTATGTGACAACATGATACTCAAGCATTCGGTCGGTTCCTATTCCAGCTCAAGCTAGCTGAGGAATAACAAATGATACAAAATGCTGGCTTCCCAAAACTTTTGGCTACTCTATCCCTTTATTTCTGGATCTAATCAGTATTCCAAACTAATATGCATGCAGTCTTGCATTTATACATTTTTGTTGCTGATCCAAATCTCTTGCTCTGCATATCTGGAAGTCACTTTGCTTGTCAGGGATGGTGACAGCTGTCCAGGGGCTGACTGCTGCACCCTGTCACTGGGAGCTCTGGGCACCGGGAGGGGGAGGAGCACAGCGCCGTGCGGGTGGGAGAGATGAATTTTGCCTCAGGGTAAAAAACTGGGGGAAAATAAAGGCGAAATCAGAACACAGGCTATATCAAAATGAGACTGGCACATCAGCTCGCGGCGGCTGGGGGAAGGGACAGGGCTGCAGACTGCCGGGCAGCTGCTCAGCACTGCCAGCTTCGCTTGCCAGCGCTTGGCTTTGGATTTTTATTTTCTTTTGAAATCTCATGAGGGGTGAGACACTAAAGCGCAGCAAAGAACTGGACTGCAAATCACCAGCCTGGCTGGCTGTAATGATCTGAGGGCATGGTGCTGCAAGTGATTCCCCATCTGTGTCCCCCTCTGCAAGGCACCCCAGCTGTGCCGTGCAGTTTCAAGCTGAGCCATGACCTGCCCAGCGCAGGGAGGCCACAGCCCACCTTGCAGCCAGCCCTGGCAGGGAGAGGAAGGGGAACCCAGTCCTAAACCCTGCTCATTTGCTGCTTCACACTGAAATCCTGCAGGAAAAGGAAAGGGAGGGAAGATCGACATGTTCAGTAAATCCCATTTGCATTGCTGCAATCTCAGCTGGGAAATACCTTGTGTGCTCTCCAAGATTCCTGGGCAAAGTGAGGGATTTGTTTCTAAAGGGAAAGTGGGTGATTCAGCACAGCTGAAACCAGCCTGCTCCTTCTGCCCGGTGGTGGTAGGGGGGAACAGCCTGAGCACATCCCCGGGAACTGAATGGGATCCACCCTCTTGTGCATTCTGGAGTTGTGTCTGACTCAGAGGCAAAGCAGAATAAACATGTGAACCTTTCTTAAAGCTGCCATTGTAGAAGCTTTCCAGTAAGTTAAGCATGGAAATACTGGGCATTTGCAGATATGCATGAAATACACGTCCGTCGCCCTACCGAGGCGAGCAGGCTGCTGCCGAGGCAGGGTGCAGGAGACTCCTCAACGCGGCTGCAGGACTGGGGCCTTTACACTTTAAATAATTTTTTTCACTGTCTTTCTCATGCCATTTGTCAGCAGCCAGTAAGCTGCATCAAGAGAGGGCCCCAGGGCTGTGACTGGCACTGCTCCAGTGAAGTTGTTCTTTCCCTCTCTGCAGGCTTGGGATCATCCTGGAGCTCGGCCCTTTGCTCCCGGTGGGTCATGGTGCCAGCTCGTCATGGCCAGTGTGGTCTTGGGGGGGCAGGAGGGGCTTGGAGTGCCCACAACTGTCAGACATGGTCCTGCTTGCCTGGGCATGGGGAGATCCTTGGAAACCTGCTATCAGCATGCCAGGGTACCTGGCAGGCAGCAGCAGCGGGTACAGGCACATCAGCACGGAGCAGCTGAAAGGAAGACAGGGAAGGGCCTCCATCCGCTTATTTAAGGTTGCATTTAGTTTCTTGGCAAGGAAACCCACAAAGAATGCTGTTTGGAGTCCCGGCTACCCTGAAAGATTAGAAGCTGACGTGGCTACCACTTCTTTCCGTCTTGAAACAGAGGAGAGAGAAAAGAGGGTATCCGTGAGGCAGATCTAAGCGCTGTGACTCATGCTTATCACTATCCCAGTAATGCATCTAATTTGGACAGTAAAGTTAAACTTGGTGTTAACCTTCCCCACACTTCTTTGAAAGCAAAGCAAAGTCTATCCTGGCCAGGGGTACATAATCCTCAGTCTTCTGTGATTAACATCAAAGGGCCATCATGCAGCTTAATTTATCATTGGTTGCAAGGTATGTTTAGATCTCAGAGTGGTTGTAATGGTGCAAAATATATAATTAATAATGAGCAATAGCTCCATAATCTGTGGCTCTCCCCTCCTTCTTGATGTGTTCTCATCCCAGTCACAAGGACAAAACCCCCAAGCATTCCTTTATGTCATTTTGAAACCATCACTCTAACACTTTACTTCTGTTCATTTTTTTTTCTCCAGGTTATAGCTACATGTTCAGACTACAAACAATATCAGCCAGAGACCTTATCCCCACCATATTTGAAAAATGTTTGCAACAGAATGAAAGTGTTGCTAACAGAACAAATATTGTAGTAATTAAGTATTCATCGAATTTTAGGACCCAGCGGTAAGAGTAGATGCATTAGTTGGTCCCCAGACACAAAGATAAGCACCAGTCTGCTGCAGCACACACCATGCCCTGCTGGGAGATTAGAAACAGAGAGTGTAAAAGTGATTGCCAGAGAGACACCGTGGGGAGGACAAGCTGGGAAAGACCGGCACAGAGTCTGTTCCTTTGTCAACTGACCCAGGGGCAAGGACATCTCCAGGGCTATGCCAGAGGAGTTCACCTTTGGTGTTTTTTGATATTACCACTCCTTCCACTACAGATATTATTATTACTTGATATTACCGTCCATCCACTGCAGACATGGTGCAGAGTAGTCTACTTCAGGCAGCAGACGGGTATCTGTGCTCCTTCTGCAGCCTCCCGGTTGACGCCTGCCAACTGCAGTGCTGCTGCTGCTGCTGTGGTTGGGCCTGTGCTGCAGAGCCGGGGAGCAGCCGGAGGCGGCGGAGGCAGCAGTGCAGGTCCACTGCTGATGCAGCTGCTCAAGAGCCAACAGCGCACAGCACAGGACCCTGCACACAGCCATGGGCCGCAATGTCTCAAACTCTTGCAACTAGATCTTCCTATGTGTGTCCCTCAGAAGCCGCGGATGCCCTTCTGGTCACATCACGTTACACTCTGGTTGCATCCAGCAGCATCTAAGGACATGGTCCCACTAGTTGCAAGGTCGTTCCCCTCACCCTATTGAATAACCTTTTCCAACATCATGTGTAGGATTATTAAACTGTCTCTTCTCAAAATGTTTCCCCTCTGAACCAACATGGAAGGAGCAAGATGCAGCAGCTGGGGTGAGAAGGGGCAAGGATTTTTTTTGTGGGCCAACAAGTGCCTCGAGAGCTAGTCACAACACCCTTTCATCATTTTTATTCAGCACTCAGCAAATGCAGAGCCATTTATTGTCCATTGAATAGTCTGTAGAGCTCTGCTTTTGCTGAGTTGTACGTGGAACTGAGCCAAAAGGAGAAGAAATAATTAACAGTCTGCCCTGTCCATATGTTTAAAATACACTACAAAATGAAAACAGTCCTGTGGAGAGTTCTCTGCATTAAAGCTTTTCCGTCATGTGGAGTTGGAATATTTTCTCTGTTTCTTAGGGGAGGACTTAGGACAATATTTGAGAAACCAGAGTTAATATTAATTTTAAGAATCTTTCTTTCCAATTCTTTCAATTCATTATTCATACATTGTATGCCTGTATAAAAAAAGAATTAAGTTATAGTATGTATTGAAACTATTTCAGATGTTCAGAATTCATAAGAATACTAAGGAAGAACTGAAATGAGTTTAGACCGTGATAGTACAATCTGGAAAACAGGATGATTCCTGTTTAAAGCCAGATTTTTACTGAAACTTTATGGTCTAGACC
This sequence comes from Balaeniceps rex, assembly GCA_013401315.1. Taxonomy (NCBI): domain Eukaryota; kingdom Metazoa; phylum Chordata; class Aves; order Pelecaniformes; family Balaenicipitidae; genus Balaeniceps; species Balaeniceps rex. The sequence goes on along the minus strand of VYZW01014056.1, from coordinate 221,531 downwards.
CATTTAGAATTATAGAATCATAGAATCATTTAGGTTGGAAAAGACCTTTAAGATCATCAAGTCCAATCGTTAACCTAGCACTACCAAGTCCACCACTAAACCATGTCCCTAAGCACCACATCTACACATCTTTTAAATACCTCCAGGGATGGGGACTCAACCACTTCCTTGGGCAGCCTGTTCCAATGCTTAACAACCCTTTCGGTGAAGACATTTTTTCTAATGTCCAATCTAAACCTCCCCTGGCGCAACTTGAGGCCATTTCCTCTTGTCCTATCACTTGTCACTTGGCAGAAGAGACTGACACCCACCTCACTACAACCTCCTTTTAGGTAGGTTTTTTCATTTATTTAAAATGGATCTGACATCACCAGACCCAAACCCCTTTAAAGCAACTTACTGGGCTTGAATTTCTTAGGAAAGAAATAGCATACAAAAGCTTGTTAATAATAGGGGGTCCTTGTGTGACAAGGGAGGAATTTGTGTCAATCCCTACTGACGTGAAATGAAGCGTACCCACATGAATGCTGCCCATTCCTGTTTAAACGACTAATTTCAGACAATCTCTGTAGAAATCATGATAATAGCTCCTCTGCGCCTAACAGTGCCCATTGGCCTCATTATCAGACTCATTGCAATTGCTTTCTGATGAATCACCAGTGCAAAACAAACAAGATCTCAGCAGAACCAGCCAGCAAACAATCCTCACCTCACTGAGTAGTCATGACTGACTATACGTCCAGTTCTCCACCGCTTTCACCAAAGGTCATGACAATGGTCAAGCTGTGTCTTCTAGCTTATCCATAGGGTGCAATTACCCTTTGCCTGTCCTCTGTCCATCTACCCTTTGCCAAAGCTTGGAAAATTTTCATGTAATAAAACTAAGATTAATGAGGCTGTTTAGCTGGTTTTGTTTTCACATGAAGGATTTGCACAAAAAGCCAAACTCTCCTCTTGCTGCTGCTGATGTCCTCCCTGAGGTTTTTCTGGCACCCTGCATCAAGAATCCATGAAAGTTAAATTGGCATAACCAGTCTGGTTTAGGACAGATCCTAAGGTCAGCCATCCAACCTGCATTGAGTGTTATCTTGTTGGTAATCTCAGCAGAAAAGCCAACCACTCAACAACCTACAGGCCAGCCAGCTGCTTGACCCTTAGATATGGCCCTCCGGACTTGCTTGACCTTTAGATATGGCCCTTTGGACTCATGTTCAGGTCCGCCGGCAGAGCCAGCTGGAGATTTCACTGGCACAAGCCAGGCTGCACCTGTAGATTTTAATCTCTCCAATCATTAATCTGGCACCTTGCAGTGCAAATACTCCAAGCAGACGTGTAGCCATCCGGCTTGGCTGGACAGGGACCAAATATTCCTTGTGGAATCCCAAACATCCACAGGCGCAGACATCGCTGGACCGGCACATCTGCTGTCCTCAAGGGGAAGCCAACTATTAGCTCCCCAAACAGCTGGGGATGGTTGTTGTATAACATCAACAAACTCTCCTTGTTCTCCATGTCTCAGGGGCCTATTTTTTCCATGGTCCCTTTCCTCACAGCTCTGACTGGTACAGCAGGTTTGCACGAGGCCATGCTTATGGGACACATGTCCGCAGTTAGAGCACAGCTAGAGCTGCCTGTGGTGGCAGTGGGGTGGGGGAGATGACAAAAGCTTCAGTGTCAATCCTCTGCTTTCTGGGAAAAAAATACAAACAAAGGGTCTCTAGGGCTAAGAGATGTATTTCACTGGGTAGGCAGCAGGGGTGTCGAAGCCTTCTCCTCTGAGAAGATAAAATACTCTGTCTTTTTCATGGGAACCAATGCTCTTGTCCTGCCACACTCTCCCAGCTCAGCCCGTGTGCCCTGACTCGCTGCTGCCAAGGCCTCTTCCCCAGCTCTAAATGCCAGAATATAGAGGCAGAACACAGATTTCACCTTTCTTTTATTTCCCCACTAACTGAAAGGTCAAAACAAATTGAATTAAAGAGCTATGTGGAGAATTCAGTAATTAAAAGCTTGTTAGCAGGTGTAAAACCTAGTCGCAAAAATAAATAGTTACCCAGGAACTTCATTGCATTAAGGTAAGAGCCATATATGCTGTATAATATAATAGGAGCTTAGGGACCTGAAACCACTGAGAAGCCGTAACTCATAGTTTGAATCACAGGAGAAAACCCACATTGCTGTCACGGTCCAGGCTCAGGAGCAGGTGGGGAAGCTGAGCTCTGGGCAGAGGTGACATGCTGACATCCTTCTTAAATTGCATGACGTGCATGCCCTTAGATACCATCTACCATCTGCATGCGTGCAGCCGCCATTTCCTGAGCTGGCCAGCTGAGGGGCAAGGGGCGAGTGAAGCACTGGGGACAGGTAGGCTGGAAGTCTGTCCTGTTATAACCAGCCTGTACTGTAATGAGGTGACAAGCCCCACTATGAAGTGTTTGCCCTGGGAATGAGACTGCTAGGTAGTGTCAGCCAGGCTGAATGCCACTCTTCACACAAAAGATGGAAGGGGGTGGTGGGGAAGTAAGAAAACTCATTATCAAATCAGTAATGTCATCTAAATCATTCTATACTGATCTTGTCCAGAGGGGAAAAGCTGGCAGGCATCTGCTGACAGTGGAGTAGGAACGTCCTGCAGAACGGGTTGCACCTCTCCTCCCTCCCCATGCAGAACAGGGTTGAATAGGGAAGAACTCTTTGGGGATCCTGAGTATTTTCCCAGCACCCCTAATGCTGTTGAGGGTGATATGCAAGCTTTCCTTCAAGTTTCAGGCCACCAAAAAAATAAGGCTGGTTGGGAGTGCCATAGGCCACAGCAAGGCAGAAGCAACTGTGCCAACAACAGCCCTTGGCAGACACAAAGCTGTCCTGTGAGGTGAGCATAGCTTGGACAAGAAGAGTGAGTAGTCTACAAAGAGCTATCAGGTAAGGTTTTACAGGTCTGGAAATGTCTCGCAGCCTAAATAACCAAGTGCCTAGATTTTAAACCAAATCGCAAAGTCCCTGGTAAGTGGATAACTCTCTGCATCTTGCAGGTGGCTGTTGAACATTAGTCACAGCAAGATTTTCAGTGATGGCGAAATTGGCCTAAAGGTAAACAAGGGAAAAATATACATGCAAAATATTTAAGTTACGCCAACCTGGTTATTTAAATAAGGAAACAGCCTTTCTGAAGCAGCTGAAAGAACAGTTAAGTCTTAGCTAAACCATGGGCCTCGAAGAGGCACCTCCATTATGTCCTCAGGTACGTTCTTCAGGGAGAACCAGTTGTCAATGATTGTTCCCAATACAACTGACACAGGGGAAAAAGAAACCTTGGCTATTGCTAAAACTCTTTTTTTTTTTCCTGCTAAATCAGTTTGATCCTGCTGGGGTCATCAAATTGAAATAGTTCTTTCCATTAAATAGTTAAATTTCTGTAGTCCTCAGATGCTGAATTTTCTACTGATCCTTCAGGGCAGCCAGTCTGAAGGAGAAAGGGTAGAGGGTTCCCTTGTCCAGCCTTTTTAAATTTTAATTTATTGCAGTCAGTACTGTCCTTTACCACTGCATAGCTAGGGGAAAGGGAAGAGAGCTGAGCCTTCAGCTGGGGGATTTCAGTAACCTTGGTGTTTAAACACACAGCCAGTGCACAGCAAGAATCTACTTTGCCTGTTATATGCTTTTTCCCACAATAGTAAATTAACTAATTTGCTTAAAACTGAAGTCTTCCTAATGCAAGGATCTTTTTTAGATACAAACTCAACATTATGAAATATACCACATCACATCTTACACTAATGGGTTATGAAAATATAAGCTATCAAAAGCTGAATCTTTTCTGTGTGCTTAAACAGCTGTATTTCCTGAGCCCAAATAGTGGCTGTGTTATTAATAACTAGAGTGATAGAGTCCTACCATTTCCAAACCCACATCAGCTCAGATATCTGAATAAGCTTTGGAATGAAATAACCCAGTTTCAATATCCACTTTTTGCAGTAAATCAATTTTAAATGGAGAGGAATACATCTTTAAGTTACATGAAGGGGAAAAAAGAAAGTTCACGAAACTAGTAGGAGAAATCTAAGTTTTCTGAAGCATTTTATGTTTGCGACAGTAAACTTCACCCTCAAAATTGTACAATTCACCCTACAACCTTCACATTATCAGTCTGTAGACTGACCTGATGTGGAAACTGTGATAGTATCTACAGGCCTCATTAAAATTGCTGTCTTTTGGGTTGGAAGGGTCAGCAAGGTTACCATGCTGGTACAGTATTATTTCCCACCAGTCTGAAATCTTCTGAGTTTACAGATCCAGGAGTTTTGATCACTAACAAGACTCTTATTTGAACCATTAAATCACAGCATGGCCCTCCAATTCAGCAAGATGCTTAAGCACCAAATCCGAGCTTTAATGCCAAATAAACAAGCGTATCATACTGTTATGCCATTTAGGCTGCTATATAAACTGAAATAAAAGGCATCTAACTTAATGTGTGCATTAAACATTCTGTGTAAGCACATGAAATTACAATCTTAGTGTTCTATAATGAAATCATAACTGCTGCCTGCAATAAGCTCAGCATAAATCTTCCTGCTTTCCCAATGAGGCAGTGTCAGAGTCCTCTGAAATCTGCTCCATAAAAGCAATAAAATCATGGTATGGGAGAAAAAGCGGACAAGAAAGGTCAGTCAGGACTGAATCCTCGGCAGAAAAACATTTTCATGCTCCTAGAAATCAGATTTTTGTCTGTGTTCCCATCTCAGGATTCATCCCTGTACCACTTCTTCCTTCCAGCATGCTCTTTAGCTGTTGATTGGAAGATCTTGCAATACTCAGCAACATTACAAGTTATGACTTCATTCCCATCTATTGATGTGTGTAGGTTTATGGCTTTTTGCTGACCTCTTGAAATTGTGATCCAAGCCTTCAATTTCTCATGCACGAAATCCAGAAAAGTCTAGATAGCATTCAGAATGCCAAAAACATCTGATCTTGGCTTTCTTCATAAATCAGATGATGCATTGTCAGCAGTATTTACAAATGCTGGACACCGAGAAACCCACAGCGGGCTTGTATAGGTCCTTTTACAACATGTACTGAAATGTCTTGATGACTTCTGCTTCTTGCAAAAAACATAAGAAAACTCTCTTTTCAGTACATCACCAAGTCCACGGTTTTCATTAATGATTATTAAACCTAACTAACCAATCTTTCTGCCCATCCCTGCCACATGGGTCAGGCCCACATGTGAGCATAGTGCTGATGGTCTGCGTTCACCCTCTGGGCATTGCTGTCCCTTGGCAGAAGTCAGCACCACTCTCGCAACAAGGTGCATGCCACCATAGCCATTCAGAGCAGAGGTACAAAACCTGGCTTCCATCCACCCACCCACCCATCCATCCATCCATCCATCCATCTATTCCATCCATCAATGGGTGCTCAGGGTCTAGGCAGCAGCAGGCTGAGCCCCGTCCCTGCTGGTTCCCTCTGGAAGACCCTGAGGAGTGCCCAGCCTGGCGCTGGCACCAGTGCCAGCCTTGGTGCCACCCCAGAAGGTGGTGGGAAGAGCCTCAGCCAGGACTGGACTCAAAGCTGTGCTTACCTGAGCATTTAGACATGCTCAGGGAAGCACGGGTAAGCGCTCTCGGTTCCCTTTGTCTTCCCCTTCAGCTTCATCAGCCACCTTAGTTTAACATGAAAGAGCTCAGAGCGAGCATGGTGTTTCATGTGCCTGCTTGCACCTCGTGCTTCGGTGTCCCTGAGCAAGCTTCTCTCTCAAGTCCTTCTTTCCCCATCTGCCATCATAGGCAGCTGAGCCCTCTCAGCCAGCGAGGCCTTCAAGCAACTGTTTCCAGTTGACCCCAGGGCACAGAGGGACCCCTGCTTGTGTCAGTGGACTCTTGGTCTTTGATGCCTCCCCGGAGAGGCTGGCCGGGGATCCACCCTGCTGGGCATGCAGCCTCTCCCTGGGATTAACGAGCCCTTCTGTTCCCTCGTTTATTGCTGGTTTGAAAACAAAGCCAGGGAAGCGGTGCTTTGGTTGGGAGGGATATGCTAAGGAAGCATGCCTTAAGGAATAGGCCGTTATTGCTTTTGCATTAAGATTAAGAAGCTGCGGGGAGGAGGCAAGGAGGAAGGCTGGGAAAGCAGACCTAGAGCCATTTGAAGTGGACAGACTGGATTTATTGTGCTAGACACTGATGGCAGGGATGATGCTCTTTCATTTGCAGGCTCTGTGTTTGCCTGATTAGCAGAGTTACATGTAAACACTTGGTAGGGAAGCTTGACAATAAGCTAAAAGCAGAAAGAATGGAAGTCGCTGGCTGATTGCAGGAAAGCTCGGAGCGTTGTTATTTTAATTTTGTCTGGAGTTCAGCTTTTGGGCCCAAGCTTAGTGCTTTTGGAAAACTCATTCCTCATTCTGAGTCAGAAACATGCTACTCTTATGATATTACAGAGCATATTTGGAGCATATTATTCAGNCCCCCCCCCCCCCCCCCCGCAATTTCTCAGGTTTTTGTAGTCCTGCATGCAATTCTTCTTTGTCTGTGGAATATCAATACTGCAATAGCCCTAAGAAGAAAACCTTAATTTAAAAACAAAAACAGAGACAGTTGCACAGAGATCCTTAACTGTGTCTTTATGCCAATGGCTAGCTGAAGCAAGTGAAACATGCTGTTGTATTGCTTACCTGGATTCAGATAACACTATGCCAGAGAAATATTTCTTTCAGTTAAAAAGAAGAAAAAGACCAAGTTTGGGGCACTTGAAAACATTTGTCAGTTCAGGCAGAATGTGGCCCAACTAATCTAGTTGAAAATAAAAGGGGAAAAATTAAACCATCATTTCAGCATGCAAATGTTCCCAATTTGTTTTAAAATGAATTGCAGCTAAGTTGAAATTTTGAAAGCAGAGAGAGAAAAACATAAAAAGACAGAAATAAAATATCCTGGATTAACTTCATAATTTTCCTCCATTTTTTTCATTCAGTCACAGACCTGAGGGGGGTGGGATTCAGCTACCCGGAGAACCAAAAGAAAACCACTGTTAGCTGTGACCTAAAGCTACCATGACCGAGCTGAAGGACGTCCCTGACTTGCTGCAGGCTTCAGGAGAGCCTGTTTTTGCTCTGGGACAGGCACTGTGTGTGTTTCACTCCAGATCCTCAGCAATACTGAGGCAACTGAGAGATGTTGAAATCCAACTTAAGAGCTTCTGAGGGGCCGAGTGCTCGGGAAAAATGCCCCAGGATCTGTAGCAGCCCTTAGTGGCCATAGGACACCAGAGTCAGCGGCATCTCAAGCTACTTCCCTCTCAGACCATGTACCTCCAGCCTGGAGGCACTGGCTGCAGAGACCAAGTACAAACTGTTCTCTATATGCGTTCAGGACCCTCTCCTTCCACTCCTTCTTTAAATCTGAAGTGTGTGCTCACGAGGTGGGTCAGCACCTCCATGCTCTTTTCATCTGCTGTGACTCAACAGGAGACCAAGGAGTTGTTTGCATGGGACATGTGCCAAGAGCAGCAACAAGCTCTTTCCATCACTGCCAGGAAAACACAGCCCTGTTTCAGACCATACTGGTTTATCTGTCCTAAATCTCTCTGACCCCCACAACCAGAACGCACCATCTTATAAACTGCCCCCATCCTCACTACAACCCCATTAAGTGGGAAAGGAGCAGGAAGAGGAGCTGAATCCAGGTTTGATAATGCAAGGTGACTGAATTTGCTATGCCTAGTGAGAGGGGTTCCAGCTTGCTTTCACAAGAAAAGGATGTGTCATTGATTTCACTGCCTCCCCTTCTGTCTCTGTCATCCATCCTGCCCCCCAGCAACACTTGAGCCTGCTGGATGATCTTAAACACCACCGGAGGCAGTAATGGTCTCAAAGGTGTTCCTGAAAGATTCATCAGAATCAGCAGCTGGGTTCAGGCAGGACAAAACCAGGCTTCATTAGCTCTGCTGCTCACAGAGTGGCTTGTAATAGTGTAAATATGTTTAATTCCTTACTGCCTCTGCCCTAGAGATTTGCATTTAAAAGAGGAAGGGGAGCTTGCAGACTCAAATGTGTAGTTAGGTCCCCTTAATTCTACTATTCCAAAATTTGAAACTAGGTAAGAACACAGTGCTGTAGGCACAGGAGCAACCAAACTTTAGCCGTGTGTATCTGAAAGCCAGAGAATGTGGTGGTTTCTTTATATGCATCACTGGAAAACCCAGGTTTTATTCCAAAAGAGAAGCAGGGAACTGCATCCCAGGAAGCCTTTAAGTGGCTCGCTGACACATGGGATTAACATAACGAATTATCACACAATGTGCTGCAGTTAGAGGCACAGAGATTAATTGCTGAAGGCCAGATGGGAGCGGTAGGGGTAAATACAGCCTTTTGTTGAAGGAAGGGGGTGAGGGCTGCACATGCAAAGCTGCAGTGTGAGCCTTCCTGGGGATTTTGCCTTGGCAGGGCAGATGCAGGCCAAGCAGCCCCGGGGAGACCTGCTCCGAGCTGAACCGCTCACACCTTCTGCAGAGAGGCAGCACGTGAGCACCCCATCATCTGTCATGGGGCAAGGGGCCACTGCTGTGTCCCCAGCTGCCCGTATGCTGCTCTCCAAGATGGTGCTGCGTGGCCTAGCACCACCGCTCTCCTTGCGTCCTTGTTCCTGGGACTTGCCCATGTGGGCTCTGAGGCGCTGGATGCCATTTGTTGTACTCAAGCCACTTCCTCTCAGCTGGCAGAATTGAAACACCTTTTTTTATTCTCTCCTTCTGCCATTCCAGGACCTGGCCTATGTCTTTCTGAATGTCATGGGATTTTAAGCAGACTTTTAAGTGGCTTATGGAGCTGTCACAAGTATAAAGCCATATTTCATATGGACAGAAGTTAAATGTAGATCATTAATGAAAGCTGGCTGGGACAACTAATGTAACTCACTGCATTTCTTGTCACCATTTAAACAGGAACTCTTTTTTACAAGAAAAGACCCCTCTATTTTAATATGAATCTAGCAACCGTTGCCTACCTATTTGTTGAACATGTCTAAAAAACCTGCTTTCGGGGATCCTGCCTTCCAAATATCACTCTCTAGTGCAACATTTTGATTCTGACCTTTAAAACTGAATTGGCAAAATGACTGCCAATGGGGCTAATTTACGGGAATAGGCTTCAGTATCACACAAAGAATTTAGAGATGTTTCCCACTGTAATGTCATCATTGATGCATTTCAATTGATTTACCATCACAGAAAGCATCTGGGCCCTAGTCCAAGAAGTGCTGTATCATTTTTCTATTATGGTGATACCTTGCTGGTTAATTTAGGAAAAAAAAATGTAATTAACACAAATACTATTCTTCAGTTTACTGGCATTTCAAGAAGGACACATTAAGGCACAGTGCTCTGGAGCACCGTAATGCTGGGTAGCGCTTGGTATAGATCCTTAGAGTGAGTGGAGAAGGAACAGCTGACTTCTTGGTAGAAGCAGGAATTGCTGGTGCTACTGACATTTACACTTCACCAAATCAAAGGCACTAATGGGTTTTAAGCCCTCCCAACCATCCACCAAAATAACCATGTTATCCCTCTCATACACATCCCGAGCCTCCATTTCTCAGGTAATGCCAAATAGGAGAATTTATATCCCAGCAAGGAACTTCTCTGCATTTCCAGCCTCATGCTTTGATGATAAATGTGTTTATCTACCTTTTTACCACTGAACACCAGCATTCATTTGGCTGGGGAATAGGTAGACAGTTTGTCCTCCTCTAATAGGCAAACCTCCAAATCTCTAGTTCCATAAGATATGCCTAGACTAGGAAGTGCCCTCATTTAATGAAACAGAGATCTTTAACGCAAAACAAACATACTTTGTTGTAAGCTATGCCATAGCTGATGATCCACCAAGGCTGACTTTTTTTCTTTGCTAAAGCACACAAATTTCTATAGAGGATTGAGGCTGCTAACAGCATGTCTGTCTGCCTCAAAGCCACTAGCTATTACTCACTGGGAACGGCCTTCAGAGAAACTCTTGAGCAAGGCATAAACTTTTACCCCTGGGTCCGTGATGTCTTAACCGTGGTGCCACAGATTGCAGACTAAACTTTGCAATGTGACCCGGCAGGAACAATGCAACCAAGACTGCCTGACACTACCTACAGCAGGCTGCCAATGTTCAGAGAGAAATGGTTCAGTGGGCTGTGAATGCAGGTACCGAGCACCGTTGCTTTGAGCTGAAGCTGCCAAAAAGAAATGCTCCATGCTGTAAATCCACATTTCTAGTGTGGAGGTGAATGTGTGAAGTAGGATTTAGTACATGAAAGAGGCAAAACCCACTAAGAAGGACATGAAGAACCCAAAAGACCTCTAAGTCCTGGACATGTGAATTGAACTTGATGGACCAAGCAGAAGTCACAGAAAGATCTAAACTATATCTGGTTGGGAATTTTCCAATCTGACTAATCAAAACTGAAAAGTTTTGTAGTAGTTACTCAGTTTTGAGGAAGTTCTGTTGACAAAATGCCACTCAGTGAGGCTTCCTGCTAGTCCATGGGGCAGGCTGATGGAGAAGCCATGCTTCCAGAGTACCTGGTTTCATGGCGACCCCACCACAGATACATCTCACTCAGGAATGTCAGACTCACAGCTGCACTTTAGGGAGCCTGGAAACTTGCAGAGACAGCTCAGGCCAGGGATTTCAGAGTTTCAGGTTCCCAGGTGTGCAGGAACTGGACACAAGTTGTTGTTCAGGTTGATTTTTTAAAGGGAAAAAACCCCAACCAACCAACATTCAGAATTCAGCCAGGGAGAAGCATTTCACTTTGGAAAAGCTTAAATTCCAGAACTTATTTCCTCTGGGAAATTCTGGAGTTTACCGCCCCGGCCCCAGATTTAGCAATGTTGCACTTTTCCATGAAAGGAATTTTGACAAGGGCTAATTTATCACCCTCCCTCTGAGAAGAGCCAAGTTCCCGAGACACAGCTGATAATATTATTGCAATTATCTGCATGACCTTCTGCCACTGATATCTCGTGTTGCTGTGTGGGGTAGGAGAGTTATTTTGCAGGCGAACTCTGATTTTCATCCTTCCTTCCTTTCCAACCTCCTGCATAATCTTAGCAAGATAAATTTCACAGAAACCCAAGCCCACACTTCTTTGGAAACTTAATGAAGAGCATGTAAGGAATGAAACTACTGAATCTAAGCAGCTGGTAGGTCTATTCCCTTTCATTTTGGTTCTAGCTGTTGAATTTCTGAAGAGGCGAGTGTCATGTTGCTTCCAATATACACCTCCGATTTCTACTCTATGCTTAAGTGTATTCCCACAATCATCAGGGAAAGAAATAAATCTTACGATATATATTAACATATGCCTCTTTTCTGTAGCTGGTTCTTTATTTCTGTGAAGGAATTTATATGGAGGACGTGTTAGAATTTAACTTGGGAAGGAAGAGACAGAAAGATGGTGTCGTGGTTTAGCCCCACTCGGCAACTAAGCACCATGCAGCCGCTCGCTCCCCCTCCCCCTCCCCGGTGGGATGGGGGAGAGAATCGGAAGGGCAAGAGTAAGAAAACCCACGGGTTGAGATAAGGACAGTTTAATAATTGAAATAAAATAATAATAATAGTAATAATAATAATAATGATAATAATAATAATAATTGTAATGAAAAGGAGAACGAGAGAGACAAACAAAACCCAGGGAAAAGAAAACAAGTGATGCAACCGCTCACCACCCGCCGACCGACACCCAGCCAGTCCCCGAGCAGCGATCGCTGCCCCCCGGCTAACTCCCCTCGGTTTATATACTGAGCATGATGTCATATGGTATGGCATAGCCCTTTGGTCGATTTGGATCAACTATCTTGAGCTGTGCCCCCTCCCAACTTCTTGTGCACCTGGCAGAGCATGGGAAGCTGAAGAAGAAAGTCCTTGACTAGTCTAAGCATTACTTAGCAACAACTAAAACATCAGTGTGTTATCAGCATTCTTCTCATGCTAAATCCAAAACACAGCACTATGCCAGCTACTAGGAAGAAAAGTAACTCTAACTCAGCTGAAACCAGGACAGATGGTTAAATATTTTTTTTTCCTTGCCAAATAATTTATATGCTCATTTTTACATAATACTATCATCTCTCAGGATGTATAGCTGTCGTTACCTAAGCCAAAACTAAAAATCACTTCACAACAAAATATCTTGTTATATTTCACAGCAAAAACAGGCCTCAGAAACAAATAGACCAGGGAAACAAAATAGCCAAAGCCAATTTAAGCCAGATTAAAGCTGACCAAGCTCGCAGTTGAATGAGTGTTTGAGACGCAGTATTAGTGCTTATAAGCAATTTGCTTTTCAGAGACAGGATCCTGTAGGAGGACTGGCTAGCTATTCATTAGGCCACCAAGCATTCTTTAGCTGTATTTTAAAGGCTAAATTTAGATGATGGGAGGGCGATTTCAGGCAATTCAGTTAAAGCTGGTGCACACACTAACTGATACGGGTAATTGTTTCTAGAAAAGCCATTGACCTACTGCATACACTTGAAATTCAGTCATAGCTGGAGCAGGGATTTGTTAAAGTTCTTTTTATTTAAAAAAAAAAAGAACAGAAGACTATGCTCCCCAGTTAGTTAAACATCAGCAGGTTTGGTGCTTCTTATTGCTTTATATGCCACAACTTTTGAGAAAGAGGCTACTTCTTTCTGCCTTTTACTCAAGAGAGCTGAAGAGCAAAGATGACAAAAGATGCGGTAGATGACAGACCGTGGGCCGATCCCCATTGCTCGTGGGCCAGACAAGAGCCGACTCTGGTGTGCAAAGCCGCAGCCGGGAACTGAATGCCGTGCAGGGGCTAGCATGAAAGCCTATTGCAAAGATTAGTGACACAAAACTCAAATGCTCGAACTTAACCTGAATGTCTTATGCTTTGGCTGGTGCAATATCATGTTGAAAGCAAAGACGGCTGCGTGGGGCAGGCTGCCTGGCCGTTACCGGCAGAGGGGAGGATCAGATGATGAAAGCTTCTCAATGTGGCACTCTGGTCAAGACCAAAGTGCCATGAAGAGCCTAGCAAATACGGATGTCCTAGGTAACCACATATGCGCTGGTAATGGGATGAAACTCTCCAGCTAGGCAAATGTATTTGGTGCAAAGCTGAGAGAGAGCACGAAGCACCAATTAGGAAAATCAGTAAGGTTTGTTTAACAGGAGTCATCAAAATGAGAGATCTCCGGTGGGGCCATACTCAACAAGGAGGCAAGAAGGCCAAAACAAAATTCAGCCACTGCAGAAGAGGTTCAGTGTTTAGGGCACTCACCTTAGATGTGGGAAAGCCAAGCTCCAGCCTGTGACTGAATCACATACGCAGATGATTTGCACGTGTGTCTCCCGCGTCCCCAGCTAATGCCCCAGCCAGCAGGCTCCTGCCTCATTCCAGGAAGGCAAGATACCTGGAAAGCTTTTCATTTAATCCCAAGCAGAAGCAGGGAACACTTCTGAACTCCTCATCTTTTGCCAGAAGAAGGATGCATTTCTCGCCTGGCTCTCGCATGGTGTGAAATGGTGTTGGGCACAGCCCCTTGCTTGGGCAGAGTCCCACAGAGCAGCTTACCACCACTCTCTCAGCAGATGGGAGAGCGTGAGTGTTGCTCACATGTTGAGGTGCCAGCAAGCAGACACAGAAGCAGGGTAGGATGAGGCAGAAACACTGTTGTGCTGAAGAAATGCTTACCGACTGCTTTGTGCCTGGGAAGTGGCACTGAGTTCAGCAGTGAGTTGCTAGAGTGGAGGGAGAAAAAGCCTTAGGCAGGGAAAGGTAGAAGAAGAAAGAAACATTTAGACCATTCCTGTTAACCATCGTAAGGGGAGCAAAATTTACAAGTCATCAAGCTGAATCTAACCAAGTAGTTACTCCTTCCCTGACCGTTTGCCATCTGCTTAAGCACGTACCTTTAAAGTACACATATTTGTACAGGCTCCGTCCATAGTTTTATGAGATAATCAAAGTCCTGTCCAGCAGAGGATACAAAAAAATACCAGCAGACTTGGAAGCTGCACAGTGCAAGAGGCCGTAAACACAGCAGTGCAGCCTGCAAGCCACTCTCTGGGAGCGTGTGGTGCCAGAAAGGGGAGCTGGGTGCCTTCGTTTCATGGGAACGTCGCTCACATAGAGCGTGCAGTGAAGTGGCACCTCGGGATGTTACCATTGCTGCCTCCACTGGAGAAAAACGACAGTGAACTGTGAGTTTCCAGGCAGCAGGGAAATAGGTCCCCAGAGCCTGTGCCAGGGCCAGGAATAGAGCTGATTCCCGTCCTCCCTGTGCGTAACTGTGATACAGCAGAAAGCCTGTGCTGTGGCTCCGTGCCACAGGAATGAGGAAAGACTCATTCCCCTGCCCATACTGTCCTCTGTTTCCTTTCATTTTGCAAGTCAGGAACAAGGCAATATTTGGCCCCAAGTGTGGATGGCGGGAGAAGAGCAATAATGACTTCACAAGAAATACTGGGCAAACAACAGAACAACTCCCATTGCTTCACATGCCTGCTGTGCATGAAGATGAGTGGCTTTCGGTCAACAGCATATTTACTGAAACAGTCACATGAGGCTGGTCTGACCTAAAAAAATATGAAATAAAATGTCACAAACTTACATGGTTGCAGGACTTGAGTTAACTAGGACAAAAGTGCATGACCCTCCTACATTAAATGGTAAGGGTGGAACAGGAAAGCTGATGCTCTGTCAGGAATAGCACAGATAAACATTTATTTCAAAATAAACAGGTAACTTTCTAGCCTCTGAAGCCAGTATATTGCTTCCCTTCCTGCCAAGGATGATGGAGTAAGGGATTATTCTTAGACTTATAACTGAGAGTAAAAATAATCACGACCCCTCTACAAACCTTAAGGAAAAGTGTATCTAATTTTTTTTTAAACAGGTCTTTGCAAAATTCATCAAAACTATCCCAAGAATGCATCAGCAAATTACTCCACCATCCTTAACACTGGGGAGGGGTGACACCTGTCATATCGTCTGTGACCAATTCTCAAAGTCAAGTAGGTGGTTCTGACCCTGCCTTGTGAGTCTTATTGCCATCAATGGGAATTTCGCCTGTAACCTACAGGACTACACTGCAAGAGCTCAGTTTATTATTTGTATAACAAAGGAATAATAATGTTCCTGTGGGAGATACGCAGAGCTGGGAGTCTGGTCTGACAGAGGCTTTGGCCACATCTCCTACATGACACTGGGCAAGCCCCAGAAACACTTCCTAGCTTTACCTGCCACTAGAGGAGCAGCACTGCAGCCGGCAGGGAAGGAAGATTTGGGGAACAAGAACTAGCTCCTGATCTCAGCCATCCCAGCACTTCCACCTAGTGCAATTTGTCCTCAGACACGGAGGTGTCTCTGGATCACTTTGGGGAACAAAGTCAGATTCATTAAGAGGTACCTCAGTGAGACTGAGCAAGGCACAGGTGGTCTAAGCATAAATCCCCGCTCGGTTACTGTCTAACCCAAGAGAAGCTGAAGTGCACAAGCAGGAGCACATTGACCAGAAGAAAGGAGGCACCTCGGCACCCCCATTTGCTGTGGGATGTGCTTGTGACCCGGCGCTTTCAGCTGCCCGACCCACAACACAGGGGACCGGACAAGGAACTCCCCTAATAAAGGGACACTGTTTAGGTGCCTGCTTGCTCTTCTGCACATGCCCGCACAAATGTCCCCCAGGGAAAACTTCTTCTCCATAACCATCTCAGTTAGAGGTTAGCTTACATTTTTGTTAGGCTGGCTCTACATGAGAAAAAGTCTCTTCTCCTGGAGATTGCTGGGTAGATTACTTGAGCAAGTAGGTTGAAACAAAGTTCAGATTAGCATCTAGACTAAGTTAACAAGCCTCTTTGGTTGGCCCGTTATTAATTCTTAAGTTGGGAGACCACATGAATTTCTACACCTGTGACTGAATAAATAACCTGTAAACATGCACATACAGGGGTTTGTCAGTAAGAGTCTATTGGGACTCTGTCTTGGCCCTGATTTACTGAGAAAACCACTTATTCTTTGATTTTTTTTTTTCCAGGCCAGATTCTCTGTACATCATTCCAGAGAATGTCATTTACAGACAGTTTTTATCATGTTTACTTTGATCTTAGAGATACTCAGTTGGAAAGAAGTACAAGGAGTTTAGGGGGCATAATTACTAGAATTCCTTATACCTGCCAATATGGCTGCATTGTGAAAACCCCATTAAATGTATGGGACAAAGAATTACCTACCTTATTAGTCTGTCTAAAAGCATTGCTCCAAAGAGGAGGTCAAGTATAATTTCAATTGTTTTACAGCCACTGCAGTTAAATATCTTCAATTAAATCTCTATGACTACATAGCATCATAATAATACCTTATACCTCCAGGGCCTTTAGTCAAAAGACCTTAACATTTTTATAAAGCTTCTTCCAAAGATTAAGAAGCTGGTCTTTAAGCAGCCCCATAAGATGGGGCTAGACTTCAGAATACCTAGTCTGGAGAGCACAACAAAGCATTCAACCCCTCTTCCTCCAGGTGCGAGGTCCAAGTAAAAGCCCTGAAGGAACCTCGCTGCAGGAGCTCTTCTCGTGCAGCTCCGTTTTAGCAGCCTCCACAGACTGGTGCTTTATGTCCTGGCTCCTGTACGGGCTTCGGAGAAATTAATCACTGAGAATTTTCATGCATGCAAAATGGGTTTAGGCACTAAGTGTCAGGAACAGTGCTGTAGTGTAGAAGAAAAGCTACATAAACAATATGCTCCCTTCTTATAAATATATTATGGCTGTATGGCAGCAAACATGTCCTACAAAACACAGAATATGCCAACTGCTTTGATGAGATGCATTATTATTAAAATTAGTCTTTAAATGGAGCATGAGCTGTGCCCCATAGCTGCTTACCACAAACCCCGGCGTGTTGTACAAGCCTGGTATGAGATACCTCATTTACAGATAATGCAACTAACAGATGAAGGAATTGCTTCTGAGATGACTCAGGCTTCGGCTGTGAGCTGCTGTGACCTCTCCTCCAGGCTCCTGGGAACATGGCCCCACTCAGCTTGGATAGCTGGTCTTCTCTTTGAGGCAGGGGGCAGGTTTCAGAGCTGGTTTTGATCTTGCTCGTCTCATCATATTGTCCCCTTTCCTCCATCTCCTCATTTCACCTGAGGATGTATTAGGACTACTTATTCAGGCCCCAGAAACAACCAGAGGGAGCACTGGAGAGCCTGTGGTCTCAGAGAAACCACAAAATAATTCTGCTGCAACAGCTGATGCTGCAGCTCCCACACCTCTACCATGGTAATACAGCACGTCAGCCTGCTGCTTTTGTGCAAGCAGTGATGGGATTACCTAGAGATTACAACCATGGTACAAACAAAGCAACTTCTTGCTCTGTGCCTTCATTTTAAACTCTTCTTTCTTTCAGTCTGGAGGACTTCTGCCAATTTCCCTATCCACCCCTCGAAGGCAGCAGAGAACGCAACAGATGGGCAGGGAGGTATCAGCCTGACACTATATGCCCAGCCTAACACTAGCCCTCTGTTCAGAAAGCTGGGTATCTTCTTCAGGCATAGCTCCCCTCTGAAATTAGCAGATTACAACTTTGAAAAAAATGGTGCAGTTACATTTCTAAACATACTTTTCTAGATTTGACCCTTCCTCTCATGTCTCGAACTTCCATTAAACTAATGCCAATTTGAAGCTTAGTATGTAGCGTAGACCATGCATGTCCCAATCTCTCTACGCATGCTGCTTTGGTATTTATGAGAGGAGGGTCCAAGACGGCTTCAGCCATGTAATGGTGGCTTTCCCAGGGCCCTGGGTGCAAGCCTGGCAGCTCTGCCACGTGCTTGTCAGGGTCACAAAAATCCACCAACACAGGCTGCCAGACCACCTGCACAGCATATCAGGGCTGGACCATGGCTCACCCCAGGCCTGGATGCTTGGGGAAAGGGGAGTGGCTGCAGCATCAGCCCCCCATGAATGCCAGGTACGTTATTTCACCCCAATGACTTCAGTATCTACCACTCCCTATTTCCAACACCCTCTAAACAAGCAGGATGGCACATTGAGAGCAGACCTGTTTGTTAAGCACACATGAATTTCCAGGATTTGCTCTCAGACAGGCCAGGAGGTTTTCTCCAGAAGAGCCAGAGACGTGCTGTTCTGGTGAGATTGTGCAGCGTTTTCAGCATTTTGTGGTTCACTGTAAGTGGCATTTACGATTGCTAATCCTTTTAAACTCCTGCACTGGTTCTTTTCATTAGGTTACTATACCCAGCAATTACATATGCAGGGCAAAGGAAAGCTCAGCTTTTCTTCTTCCTCTGGCTTAAATTCTCAATACCTTGGGAAAATAGAAACAGCCCACTGTATTTAGGCCGTCACCTTCTTTTTGTGGATTTTGCCATTCAAAGGCAGCTGTATTTACATAAAAATGTAAGATAAGAACAGCCAAACGTTCATCCAGCCAGCATCTTACACAGCAATTGCAGATACCTAGATAGAAACAAGACGAGCAAAGATACTTTCTGTGCATATTCTCTCAAAGTCAGTTTGGGACTCTGGGACTTCCAGAACCCAAAGTAATTTCTTTGTATTTGGGTTCCCCTCATCATCCCTTCCCCCTATGTTTCTCCAATTTTTTTTTTTGGACTCACGTACAAGATGCTAAAGGTTTACAACATGTGGCAGTGTTATGCACTTTACCAAGGCATCATATGAAGCAGACCCTCCTCTTACTTCTTCTGAGCCTTCTGAAACATCTTCTTGGTGGAGACTACCTAGGGAGTTTTTTTGCCAGCCATGCTTCCATCCCTCTCCAAACACCACTATACTGTGGGCTACTGCAGGCTTTCACTGGTTAACAAGCTGCCAGGGAGTCATCGTCACAGGGTATTCACCTAGAATAATCTCAGACACGGGCATAGTTAAAACCTAGAGACGAGTGAAGGAGAGAAAGGATTTTGCCAGCAACCTGGAGCTTCATGCATATTTTGAAAGAGCTGTTATCACTGGAGATAACAGGATGAACAGGTGAACACTCCACCATCTTTTGTTTTCATTGTGATGAGTTGAGGCTTCTGAGGACACCAGAGCTGACTGTGCCTTCCTGATATTACCTTTTCCAGAGCACGTCTGCAGCATGAGTGCGAAGTGCTGGATGCAGACAGCAGCCTGGGTGCTGGGAGCAATGCAGCCACAAAAGGGCTTCTTGCTCCACAGACCTCAGCACCGTGGGTGAAGCATCACCATGGATGGCTCTGCTGCTTGGAGCTCTGGAGCAGCAGCGCGTGGTGCGGACATACCTTCCCTGCCCTGCCCAGCCTGCCGCGCACTCCTCCCTGCACCAGAGAGGAGTTTTCCATTCCAGTGCATTCCCAGGAGCTGCAGCAACACCGCTACCCTCTATTTCCTATGAGGTTTCCTCAAAATGTCTTCCAACTTTCTTAGTCCTATCACCCCCCAGCATTGCCCTTGCAATCACATGTCCGACATATACTTCAGTGTGAGGTGCCTATCAAGCACCAGCAGGCTAACACGGCAGAGACTTTATTCTCCCATGGCTGCAGTGGAAATTACTGTACAACATGTAGAGACAGGCTTTCTGCGTATGAGTTGTGAGAGTAAGCATGGTTATCAGAGCTGCCAGCCCTTGCATGAGCTGGACTCGGCTTGAGGCCTATTTACTTAGCATTTTTCCCAAACTGGCAGTGAAGAAAACAGTCCAAAAGAAATATTGCCATGACAGGCAGGAATCTTGCACACTTTATCATATGTGCTGGGCCCAGCTGGGCTTTCTGGTACAGTATCTTGTGGGCTGAGTCACCCCATCAGCAATTTGGTACCCCTGGGTGCCTGAGGCCAGGAATGTGTTTCCCTGCCTGAAAACACAATATATATCCATGTACATCTGTGGGAGTTAAGGCCAGAGCTTTGCTTGCATGAGGAAGGCACATGCTCTTCCAGCAGTGAAGCCCTAAATCATGATGTCTACAGAAGACAGAGGCGAGCATAATGCTTTTATAGAGGCTGGTCAAGTGATTTATACGAGAGCCACCAGCAGAGCATAACAGGGGCCTTGAATTCACTTTCAGCTTCTCCTGAATTGCTAGACAAAGATCACTCATTCAGATCCATTTCTTCAACTGTAGGTGAGAAAAGACTCCAGTAAACACTCAGTTACTATCTATCTTTCTTTTCCTGTGCGAGTTTCCCCCTCTCCGGGTTTTTAAGAGGCAGTCTGTGGATCACCAATTCCTGTGTTACAGTATTTGAAGGATTTCCTGGCAGGGAGCAAGGAGCACCGAAGCCCAGAAGTGACTGATAGCAAAGGAGATGAGGAAAACCCACTCAGGATGGTGGAGCAGGGGAACATCTCATTGCAGGGAAAGTATCTTCCATTTGCCCTTGATAGTCACCCATGGGGGAAGCTAAAAAAAAAGCAAAAACACCAAACCCAGTATTGCATAAGGTAACTCTTCTGTAAAGTACAGTACCCGTCCCATGGACGGCTGCTTCAACACCTTTCCTTCATCTTAACAGGGCTTGAATATGGCTTTAAAATGATCTAGATGGAGTAGAGAGAACAAAGAATGGAGAGAAGGAGGTGCAGGAGGAAGTAGGATTGGGTTGGAAGAGCCAGTTTGCTGAGAGAAGCAGCTTAGAATAATCCTATAGTTCTTTTTGCCCCATTTATACATGTACTAATAAGAAAGGAAGGCACATGCAAGTGTGAAGCTGCTACTATGACTTTAACTCCTCCAGTGTGAGTCAACACCAAAACCCAATAAAGAAAGCATACTAGTGACTTGTCCTGGCTGGCTGGGGTCACCAGGGAAGTACACAGGCAAAAAGGCACCCAACTGCAGTATGGTGTTACTGCATTGCCCACCACATATTGCCAATACTTCTCTCAGATGAGTCAATGAACACGGAGTACATTGACCCTGTTGGGTCAATGCACAGGCAAATACACCTGAGCCCTACTAAATCAGCTGCCCTAAGATGTCATGCACTTCTTCCCCTTGCCCTGCCAACTCCCAACCTTTCTGCAGCTGCAGGGGGCCTGAGCACTGGAGACTAACCACCACATTGAAGACTACCTACTTACTTTAATGTATTGTCTCTAACTGTTGGGAAGCTTCAGAACAGGAGCCAGCCCAATCACTCCCTTTCTTAACTTGCTTGCAAGCCTGTTGGATTGGACAACAGAGCAGAGCTACCATTTACTTGCCCTATTTGACATCATCGCCTCCACCCTTCCCACCACCCACACAAACACTTTTCCTCAGGAAGCAATTACATTGCCATTCACTTTAACAAAAGTTATTCATCTTCTGAATTGGCCTTCAACAAGGCCAGCATCAGACAGGCACATTCATTACAGGCTCACCCATGAATACCAACCCCTCCCTCTTACAGAGGGACTTAACCCACATTAAAGCCCAGTCTTTTAGAAGTTGTTTGCAGCATTCCCTCCACAAGAGTTCCCCAAACAATGTGCTCACGGTACAACTCACATTGATCAAACAGGTTAGCCATTAAACAACCTCTTCACTCTCCTAGCTTCACACACAAAGTCTCTCCCTCTCTTAAGATGTAAAAGACCTTCCTTTAAGGTATGAAGCCTAAATAAACTCAGCTGCACATTAGTAGCCACATGATGGGACCTGCTGTCTGAGTGAGGGCTGTGCTGGGCCAAGGAATGAAGCAACCAAAAAGATGGCATGGCTCAGGGCATGGCCAAGGTGTCTCAAATCCTATGTCCCAACAGGGAAACCAAAGACCTTGGTTGCTTCATAACTTAGAATTTTCATTTTCACATCCTGAAAGATGCTCACCTCATTTTTTTCGGAAACAAGGCTTGTTTGTGTGTATGTGTGTGTCGCTACAGACTTTTGAACTGATTGGCCAGTTTCAACCACATTTAGCAGATTAAAATACTAAGTTTTCACAGGTTTTATGGAAACAGACTTCTGAGAAAAAGACAAGAGTCCTGAGTCAAAGCTGCAGCATGAGCTCATTCCCTAGTAGCTATCAGTGACTACACTTTAGAAAGGACCCTTATAAGTGCTGAAAATTTTCTTTCAGAACCAAAGCTATTAAATGTCTTGCATGTTAGCTACCCAAGGGTATCACCAGCCTCGAGCTGCACATCTGTAAGAGATCAGTCCTTCCTTATTCTGGCACTCAAAAAATTCTTGTTTGAGTTCTTATAGACCTTGATTCCCATCCTACTCTCTAACTCTGTAGATTTAGCTTTTCTACTCCCTCTCACTGACTTCTTTGTAGGCTCCTTTCTTCCCAGTTCCAGTGCCCTTCATTTTGTCAACTTCATGATAACTAGGTACCTGGATCTGAATGTGGCATGAAAATAAACTCGCTGTTGAATAATGCATCTCTCTAATCCTTACCTTCCCTCCCTTGGCAGGAAAAGGTTGTCACATTTGTTTTCACCTTTCCATTCAGCCAGCTGAAGAAAACTGCTGGCGCCTACACCTTGCGCAGACTCTTGGAGAGGCTGGAATTACAAATTCATGCTCCTTGTGCCTGCATCATCATTACACTTCTGTAAGCAGCAGAAGCAGTCAATCTCTCTTCTTCTGCACAACACTGGTAAGCAAAGGAATGGTAATTTAATTTTTGCCCTGATTTTCAAGCAAAAGAGCGTGGATGGATTTGTCCAAAGAAGAGGAATTTTTTTTGCACATCAGCAGAACGAATGAGAGAAAGTGCCTCAGGCACCTTATGAGGGAAATGTGAAGGCAAACTTTGCTGTGAAGGGTCCAGGCTGAAGACTTTTGTAAGTCTTTAGCTCTTGCAGAGACACAGTTCCTAGTCAGGCCACTGGGAATTTCTACCTGAACAAAGATTGAATGAAATTAATAACTTTCAGATCCAGCCCCAGGAGGTTCAAACCCTTATTTCAGAATTCAGCTTGTTCTAATACATGCAATAAAAGTTGCGAGTGGCTCTTTTGGCCACTTTTTCCTATATTTTTCCTTTTCTATAAATAGGAAGCCTATGGAATGAGATGAAAAGTGACCTCCTCTTAACCCAGGGACAGGCATAGTCCAAAGGGTTGCCATACAAGTTTTTCCAATCTCCACCCTGCGAGGATAATGCACTGCCCACCGCAGAGCCACCTCCAGGCTAAAAGAGCAGTGCAGCCCCCATGCTGATTTGAGAGTTTGGCCTTTCTGCTGTGGCTGCCAAAAGTGACATGAGTTAGTGCTAGGTTTGCTTTCTATTAACAGCTGTGCTGAGATCATGGGGTTTCTTAAGCTCTCAGTGTCCAACCGAAAACTTTCAGTCAGCAGTGCAATTCTGATGGAATCACACTGGTGACCTGGAGGTGAAAGATGATTTCATCTGTGTTTCCACTAAAACAACTCCATGGCTCAGAGTTCATTCTGTCCATAAGTACCGAGAGAGCAGCCCTAGAAATGAGCATGAATGTGTGTGGTTGCATCTATACGCAGCAGTATGCCTTTGAGTATCTGCACTTGAATGCAAAGTTCTGAACTACTCAGAGTGAGTGATTTAGACATTTGTAATTATGGCACAGCCTGAGTTTATTAAGGCTACTGAAGCTCATTAATGAACTTTGAAGTATACTTAAAATGTATAGGAGTAGAGTTAAGATGAGGCAGATTCAATTTCAAATTAATAGCTGGAATCCATTAAAAGGGCAATAACAGAAATGCTGGGGATCCATAAAATCTGTCAAGTTACCCCATGTTCTGGTGGAAAGCAAAGAAGCTGTAAGCGTGCACATGACAGTCATACAAGGAGCTCTGACTGAACCTCTCTGCCCACTAAACACAGGTCTGGGCTAGCTCCATGAAGTGGTTGAATGGAACTCAGAGCCCAGCTATTCACACTGAAGGGAACAGGTAGCAAGTCTATGTAGCAGGTCCACAAATAAGAACAGAGCTGGTATTTTTTGCTAAAATTATTGAAAAGGTTGAAAAGGTCCTGACAATCATTTTTTAGTACATTTCAGTAAATCTCATGAGTACTCTAAAAACACTAGTCAGACGGTTTCTGGTGCCTTCTTCTTGCTCCAGGCCTCTAAGTCTCAAGACTTAGATCCAGATTTAGATCCAGGCCTAGTTTCCAGGTCAGCTTTAGCCTAAATCTACAGATGTGTCCTCCTAAATGTTTTAATCCTGGTCAGGCACGTGCTTTTGAAGCAAACCTCCTGATTGTGGCCACTGCCTGTTCTTTGTTTTACGTTGCAAAGAGGTCTCAGGGCACATGAGAGCTCTTTCAGATGAAACTAAGCGCTCCCACTCTGCCAATGTCTGTGAGTCCCTGCCTAATCTAACATAAAGGCATCAGGATGTCTGATGTGATCACTGGATCCTCAGCACCAGCAGCTCAGGCTAGCAGATCCACTTATTGCCCTGCACTACCAGCTAACAGAGGCATGATGTAGACGCCCTAGCAAAGGAATATCTGAAAAGGCACTAAGAACAAAGCATGTTGTAGGGGATTTACCTTCCTTCTTAAAATGTACATGTTCATATTGAAAGAGAAGGAAACAAGCATTGCTCTCATGACTAGAGACCTCAGTCATTGCTCAGCATAATCTTGGTTCAGGCTACAAGGACAAATCTCAGAAATGCCATTTTCATGCATTATTAAATGTATGAATGTCAGCACAAATGCTTGCTGCTACATTTCCTGGGCTTGAATGTTACTGTGTGTTTGTGTGAAAAATGGACGTTCAGAGGTAGGTTTGGAAAGAGCAGAGCACTGGATGTGGTAGCAGATCTCAAAACTGCTAGTACGGTGGTAAAAATGTTGGCTTGGGCGTTGCAGGAGGCCCTTGGGAGCCCAGGGGACCCTGGACATAAGCGCCTGCCTACAGGGCAAGGCACCTTCAGGCATGTCCCCCCAGGCAATCAGCCAGACGCCTGCAAGGCCTCCTGTTGTTTAGGAGGCAGCTGGCAGTGGGGCACGGCTGCTTGAGATATTGCTTTTTCAGAGTACAGAGCACAGCCAGTACCTCTGAGTTAGTCTGTAAAATGGCATTGCTGCCAGGGTTCCAGCTCTGACTTCTCTCCTACCAGTGGGTTCGACTCTAGCAAGGAAATGTTTTCTGTTGCTGCATACAAACATGATTTAATCTTAACCGTTGCAGTAGGCTATAGAATATTAAATACACAAGACAGATAAAACCTGTTAAGATACTTGTTTACTAAACATAATGAAAGATGGCTTTAGAAGCTTTATGTAAACTGTGGTTTAGCAAACCTGGAATAAATATATAGACAGTATTTTCCCACCTTAGCTTTAGCTATGATACAGGAAATAAGGTGACCAAAAAACACTGGAGGTAAGAAGATTAAGAAGTAATCCCTGGGTTTTCTGTGGGCAGTGTTTAGGAAGATTGCCTTATCACAAATGGTCAGTACATAAATTTTACATAAAAGCAGTAATATTTATTACCTTTATAGTTGTAGATTATTTGGAATTCAAATTAGCAGAACTTCCCAGATAGATTAAAATAATTTTGTATTAGCGATGAGATAGGAAGAAAGAAGATTATAGACAGGGCTCTGGCTCACATTGGGGTTGTAGGAATGGGTGTCCATCCATGCTGAATCTTCTACCTGCAGATGCCCTGAGATCTCCCCTGAAACTTAGTCTCTGAGTTTTGTCAGGTAGCATTTCTTTCCTAATAGGCTGCCCACCTATGCACATCCCTTACCATAAATCTTCAGTTTTGAAAATGAATGTTTTGTCTCTCTTGCTTGTTATCCACATAATCACACAATTAACGACTTCTGTGTCACCGTTGCCCGTGATTTCTGCATGCCATTAGCTCTGTGTCATTGCTCTATACTGACTGCATTACACGTTTACCTGTATAAGTAAAATTTGTTTCTACCACTGCAGGTTCTCAGTTTCTTTGCAGCAGGTTTCTTCAAGTGTTGCAGTTGCCAGCCCATGACTAGGGGTCAAGAGGCGTCGGAGCTTAACTTTCATCACATGGCAATAAAAGCGCCTTCTTTGGTCGAGTGCCTACCTGCTGCAGCTGGGCCTTTGCTGAAAGGGATGCAGTATATTCCCGATTTAAATAAAGCCCCGGGCACTTCTGCAGTGCACACCAGTAAGGTTCTGCTTGTGCCCAGGAAGGCAGGGCAGCCCTGCCATCTCCTCTGAGCCCTTTACACCCCAGTGATCAGAGTAATGAGCAAGCTGATTCTCTCTTCACTCGCTGTGCACTACAGAACAGATGGCAAAGTGGGCTCATTAGTTCTTTCGTATTAAAAATGCCAACAAATATTTGACATGAACTCTTCTTTCTCGTAATGGATATGAATGTGCAGGAAAAATAAACCAAAAAAACAACGCTGGATCTCTCTCTCTCCAGAGGATACAAATTAGGCCCGTCTATCCTGCTTAGCCATCCTAATACAGACCTGCTGCCTGCTGCCCCACTCTGCTCCAGTGTGGATGCAGTGTATGCCAGGCAAAGGAGTTTTCTTGGGACAAGTTATGGTGCCTTCCTGGGCAGTGGAAATGAGGATAGCAACAACTGTTTTTCAGCTGAGAGGTTAAAAACAAAAGAGATGCAAAAGTGACAGCAGTGACAGTCCTTTGTCATAAGGGCTTGAAAATTGCTGCAAACAAGTGTGCGACATGAAAAAAGAAAGGCTGATGGATGGTTTGCCATTTAAGACGGGGGTCTTAATCCTGCAGGAGAGGCACCTTCAGTGTTACACTTGGCCAGCGCACTCCAGTGAGCCTCAGAGGCACAGCGGGCTTGGAAGATCACTTGTAGTCCCTGACAGTCCTCTCCCTACGCATTTGGGAATCCCACCAGCACCAGACAGCATTCGGTGCATGCCAGGGTGCCAGCCAAGGTGTATCATGAGGGAAGCAGAGTTTGGCCTCTACTTTGAGGGATGACAGTTTGAGAGGTGCAGGCTACCCCCTGCACTGGGCACGTGGTTATACCAGTTCAGTCTCTGCAGGGAAGATGAGGCTGAGCACAGATCGGACTGCCTTGGCTTAGCTGGGGCTACTCCTGTACCACTCTGCAGGGCTGATTTTCCTGCAAATGCTTCATGAAAAACGGTATCATCTGAATGCCAACCTGCCCCAAAAGGTATTTATGAGACTTGTTTAATTAAACATTCATAACTTCAGCTGAAATATAGAGATGAAAGATGCAAGATGTAATTATGAAGCATTATTATGGTGATTATGTGGCTAAAACTGAAACGATCCAAGAGGGACAGCTCTCCAGCCTCTCACCTTCTCTCAAGATCTTTCCCTCCTTAGAGGATAGGAGCCAGGGGGGAGCCGGGGGGGAGCTGGGGGGACTAAGCTTGCTGTGTGCTGCCTTATTTCATACATGGCCAGCAGCACCGCTGCGCACAGCAGGCGGGACACTTTCCTCCTGTGAGCCAGGAGATGGGGGCTTTCAGTGACAAGGCATTTACACACAGAGAACCATTAAGAGGGAAGTAAATCCCCGGAGAACCTGCCTGCTCGCTGCATGCACTGCGGTTTTCATTAGCTTCATAAATAACAGCTGAAATACAAGATGAAGACCAGAGCGGAGAGCCTTATCAGTTAAAATGTCATCCATGGTCATGAGACATGCACTGTTCTCTTTTGGGCTTCTCTCTCGTCTCCGGCATCCCAAACTGCTGGGAAAAAAGCCTTGAGACCAAGAGCAGGACTTTCTCACAAGACCGTTAGCAGCGTGTGTGGGAGTAGGTGGATTAGGAGCACTTTTCCCCTTGTCTGTGGGTGGGAATGCCGCTCCGAGCAGTGTGCCCAAGGCACCTCTGGAATATCTGGGGGTGGAGCTGAGAAGAGCCATGTCTGTACCTCTCCATACCTTCACTCTGGAGAGTTTTTAGGTTATGGTTACAAAAGCAAAATGAAGTGAAGCTGAGTACCGGAGTCCCATCCCACACCACGGGAGAGGGCGCTGCCTCTGCCCCCACCTCCTGTGTGCACCCATCACCGCAGCTGTGCGGGTACCGAGGCTGGTGAAGAACCCAGCCACATCTGGCACCGCTGGCTGCATCTACACCAGGTGACAAAGCAGGGTCAGGGCATGCGCGCTGGCTCTGGCCCCTGACCGTCCATACTGTTGCATTTTGAGCACGCTGAATGGCATGATTTTGGCCCATGCCAGCTAGCTCACAGCCAGGCAACAGCCAGGGAGAGCATAAGCCAGGGATGATCCACCCTGTTTTGGGGACTGAGAAAATTTAGCAGTGCGAGCAACAAACTGTGGCACCTCACTTGGCCTCAGACTCCAAAAACGGTCCCTGGGGAGTGCTATTTACTTGTATAGAGAGCTGCTGAGGGCCTGAGCGCAGAGACTGTGGCTGGAGCAGGCCTGGAGCACAGGCTGGTCTCTTATCTATACAAAATGTCCTGCTAGAGCTGGCAAGAGGTTTCTACCTCATTTTGCTTTTGCTTCTGTGGATGAACCAAAGGCACAATGCTCAAGGTCTGTCACTGCAGCAATCGGCGTCACACGTGCATCTGCCCCGTGGCACCGCTCCTGTCAGGTCTGCGTGAAACACAGGGCTCCCGCAAGTGACTGACCCCCCTTTCTTCACAGTAACTGTCATGGGTGGGAAAACAGAGGGGCACGGAGGAGAGGGCAGCAGCCACAGGGCAGGCGGTGTGGCCAGCTCAGCCCCTACCGTCCCAGTGCCCTGCCAGGCGGCTCTGCTTTCCTGGGGTACGGCTTTTCTGCAGAGACAAGCTGAGGAGTTAATCTGGCAGGTAGACCCAGCCCGAGTTGCACGATACCACTGAGTTCAGATTGAGTAAGTGTAATTAGACGATGAGAACCTCATGGCAGGGCGTGCCCTAGTTTCAGTCAAAGGTGGAACATTATTAAGTACCATTTACATCCAGAGAAACACCCACTTTTGAAATCGCTGATGCCAGTAACACATGCTTTGTATTTAACTCACTCAGTGAAATGGGAAGTCAGCGGCAGAACACAGAGTTTCTAATTTGCTTGCTGCCAGCGCGGTGATTAATAGAGTTTCAAAACACCCCATCAGCCAATTATGATGGATACTAACCCTTTAATAGGAATCTCTGGCTGAATCCTCGTTACTCGGATTTAGTGCTCAGACCAGTTAGACCATAAATTATTTTCTCTCTGGGAAAAAGAGCAAACTTCTCCAAGAAATAATAAGCAGTTTGAGCTTTTTGTTTCGTAGAGACCAGCTGCAGGAGCAGGGATGCGGTACATTTTGTGCTCCTTGCCTATCAACACACAATTTGGAACGGTCATTCTGTACCATAGGCCACCCTTTTCGGGAATGCGCTCCCTTTGGGTGGGCAGAGGAAAGACTGTGGGCAAAAACCTAAACCTTAATTTAAGAAGCATTCTATGGCAGTGAGCCCAAACTCTGCACCTTTGCAAAATCAATGCATTGTAGTGTATTATTAATTAAAAAAAAAATCAGATCCATCTGCAATATTACAAGTGTTTATGGTGATTTTAAGTGAGGCATAGTTTTGTCTTCCCCCATGAAGCCATTGGGGAAGAGTATGGTGAGGTAGCTGCACCTCACTTGTTAGTTTGCTTGTGTTTAATTTATCCCAGAGTTTAAGCAGAAAATGAGCGGAGGGAATCTGTACCCCAGAGTGAACAAGAATAGGTGGAAGAACCATTTTCAGGTTTGTTTTATTTGCATATGCTCTGTTTTAAGCTTTGGACATAAATTAACTCATGTGCACCTTGAAAGAGAAGAGAATGTTTACCTTCCCTATTACTTGTTGCATAAAGACAGCAGTTGCTGGTGCAGGAGCCTCTGCAGTATCCAGAAGAAGACGACTGTGAGAAGCCAGTCCCAGCCGCTGCAGAGGGAGAAGTGCAAGGACTCCTGCAGCTGGCACACACTGAATAATTATTCTAACAGAAGAATAATATGCAAAAATATTTGATCAAATTACTTTTATTGCAGCGAAGCAGAGCACTGTGGCTGGGGCACAATGAGATTTCCACACAAGATCAGATCATCCATCCACTGATCCCAGATGCCTGCCTCTGGCTGTAACAGGGATAGCTTTAAGCCAAGTGTGCTGCTGCTCACTTAGGGCCCTGTATTGAATTATACTCATTCACAGCTCCCCAGAGGAGCTTGGTGTCTGCCTTTGGCAACAACAGAGGAAGGAAAGAATGAACCACTGCTGAGTTTCCACCCCTGGGCAGAAGCACGCCCACCTCCCGCAGCAAAGCCCAGTTCTCCATCCCTACGAACAGCCCCAGCCCCAGGTCTCGCTGGCCGACCCACCACTCCTCAGCAGCACTGCCACAGAGGCAACAGGACCATCCCTGAAAAGTTTGAATCAAGTGCTCCTGCACCAGTTTCAGATGGCCCTTTGTGTCAGGGACTGTCTTCGTTCTGGGTCTGTACCTCAAATAGCACAATTCAAGGCCAGGCCAGGATCAGGGCTCCTAATCCCCATAGTAATAGAAAGAACATCAACAACCATAATAATCTGCATTGTGAGAAGAGCATGTGAGCATG
The DNA here is from genome assembly GCA_013401315.1 of Balaeniceps rex. Taxonomy (NCBI): domain Eukaryota; kingdom Metazoa; phylum Chordata; class Aves; order Pelecaniformes; family Balaenicipitidae; genus Balaeniceps; species Balaeniceps rex. The sequence continues at coordinate 190,997 of VYZW01014056.1, read as the reverse complement.
GATCACTTCCAGCACCTGCAACAACACATCTCATTCATTTAACATAAAATCACTAGCTGCAGCACTGTCCTGTGTGATTGTCTGCTTTCCTATCATCTCAGAGCACCCCGAAAGCGTGCTCTCCTCCCTTGGATAGGGAGTACAGAGGTGATGGGGATCTCCGCTGGATGTGGCTGGGGACACCACTCGCCCCAGGCAGCAGTACTGCTGTGTCTCCTCCACACCTCACTCATACTGAGGGGAGAAGCACAATAAATGGGATTCGTCCCTGTTTGTCACAATTTCCTACTCCTCGAGCCTGGGCTCAGAGTGCTGCCTCTCATTGAAGAAGTAGTGCTGAGAGGCACAAACAATGCTGTGGCATGTGGGGATAAGAGTAAGGGAGCAAAAGGTGCAGTGTCACCATGCAGGTGATGACCCATCTCCTCCCTCCATCTCACCCTGACGCAGGGCTTTGGGGGCCGCAGGTTACCGCCAGGAGGGGGGAGTGGAGCAGGGAACCAGAGGAGGTGACGGCAGAATCGCTGAGGCCTGCTTAAACAATGGGTTGGGAAACTTCTGTATTGGGGAATCACTTTGGTCTCTATTCTATAGCTTCTAATAAATGCCACTCATCTACACATCAGTTTGTGGAGTACGTCAGTAATTCATTCTGACTCCATCCACCATGGAGCTGTCTCACAAATCTGCACTTTCATATGGTGGCTGGCACCCAGGATTGGTGTCACGTATGGGTCATCGGCAGCAAACTCCTGTGGAGGAGCAGTTAATCTGCCGGATCTTTGTCAGAGTTTCTTCAGAGCCATTGCAGCGTGAAGTATCATTGCAGCAGCTGACACAGACCTGTCTGTGCCCTGCGCTAAGCCCATCTGCGAGTGCAGAAGATGGAGCCTTTCCTCTCTCGGCCCATTAGTTAAACTGCTGCAGTGACCGACAGTGGCAACACGCTGCTATGCTCCAATGGACATTTTGTCGCTGGTACAAGATGGATATGTTTGTGGTGTAAGACCACATGTGCAGGTCTTGCTGCTGCAGCCAGGTCCTGCTGCGGAGACAGCTGGGGGCATGGACAAATAGTGGCAGTAGGGCTTGACCAACACCTCCCACCTTGGGTACGGGTCCTTCTGGTCATCTGCACCATTCATCCCAAGAGTCTCCTTGTGAGTTCCTGAGTGTGGGTGGGACTTCATGAAAATTAAAATGTGAAAACTTTCCAAACATGAGGCCAAACTGCTGCTTATGGACAAGGTATAAATAAGGACCAAAAAAGATTCTACCTCAGTAATGATGTTGTCCAAGCCAATGTACTTCTCTAAAGTATACATACCAATGGCAAAGGTATTGTGCTCTCTCCAGGAGCTGTTCAGCTTTGCTCAGCCCTGTCCCAGCTTGGGTGTCATCCTCAAGTAGGTATTGCAGATGCTGAGGAAGGAGGACAGAGGCTTCAATTCCCTTGTTCCCTGCAACTGTGAGGATCCAGGCACGAGAGTCACCTGGAGTTGTGTGGTATGACGTTGACTTGCCAGCTCCAGCTCAGCTGTCCCAGGCTGCCTGTGTAAACGGCACCCTTCAGAGACAAGTGCTGCCTGCGGGCATCTCCCCGCAACGCAGCAACTGGTCTCCCTGTTTCCAGACTCTGTCCCAGCACATCATGGTCCCAGCTTTGGCTCTTGGAAGTTTTCCTTTTGTAAGGGGGGGACACTCCTAACGGCACCTCAATGCTCTTCTCCTTAACATGGCAGCCACTGCTTACTCCTTTTTTTCTCATGCCTCTTCACAGGACTTCCGCTGTCTCTCAGCTGACGTTGGATGTCAAAACCACACAGGTTTGGGCCTGTGCAATGAATTTGTGTCATACCACACGAGAACAGGCCTTGTCGTGCCTGGCCTCACCCTGCAGCTTTCCTCTGGTGCTCCGGCGAGCTGAGCCACTGGGGCAGCTCGCCCAAAGCCCAGCACGTGCAGAACCTTCAGACATGCTCTGTTGTGTGCCTGGAAAAAGCAACCTACATCCTCCAGGCTCAGAGTCAACACCGCTGTCACAAAACGCAGACAAAAAGCAGGACATTTCTTTCCTGTAAGGATCTTCTGCCCATCACCTCTTCACAACTAGGCTGCTCTTCGCTCCTCTCTTCCCCTCAAACTAGTAGCACCGTGGCATGATTAAACTATGAATGGGCTGCATGCAAGGGATATTAAAAGAAATATGGAAATGAAAATCAAATATGCAGCTGATTTTTCCTGGTGGTATTCAATTCTCAGCTCTGGCAGAGAGCAAGGACCAGTAATCATTTCAGCAACTGAAATTCAAGCAGGCAGTACAGAGCCTCATGAGAATAAATGATACAGCAGGGATCTAGCAGCATCTCTTATAATAGGTAAACAGGAGGAGGATGTTTTGAGAACTAGCTGCATGAAAAAGCTATCAAGTAAAGATGACAAAGTTCACCTCTTCTCAGGATGAACCAGAAAGCATGTCAGCGCTGATGTAATCACTGGGCTACCTTTTAGTCTCTCTCTTCTCCATATAATCAACTCTTTTCCCTGGGTCAAGAGTTCTGGGTTACTAATGGATCAATCAGTTCAGCCTGGTCATATGCCATGTCAGCTTTGTTTAGGACCATTGTCAGAAGTCATAGATCACAGCCCAAATTTAGTTAATTCTCCCGGTTAACAACATTTTTCTATCCTCCAATAGACACAGTAACAGCTGAGCCACCTGCACAAAATGGGTCAAAATACCTTTTCTCCTTTATACAAAAAGATCAGTGTTCTTTTTTTTAGCCATGGTTCATGAAGATTAAATATTCAAATAATTTGCTAGTCAAAGTGGACTTCAAGAGTGTCTCTGTAGGTAGCCCAAAACCAATTACAGATATTGGTCTTCCCAGTATACCCCTTACAATCAGAAACCTCATGTAAAAAAAAATTTCTTGATTCTTATCCAAGAGCAATAAGGCACATTTCCTTTCCAACATGGGTAGCAAAACCTCATTTTGGCTCAGTGATTTGATCTGAGCTGCCATTTTACACTTCTGCATATCAGTCTGTATAGGTTTCTCCACTTGTTACATTAGTAAAGGAATTATATTTAGTAGGTAATCACAACAATGGACTTGAAAATTTGCTCTTTGAGACTACAACAATAGCTTTCTTGGTGGCTACTTGCACCCGCCTTTAAAGCCTAGCCTGGCTATGCACATTCAGCTGAAAACCGTGCTTTCCTTCTCACTCCCATTTGTTCTGTTTGTCCTATTAGGGATGTACACCCCTCGGATCTAGTTACTTCTAACCCCTTGATAAAGACAAAACCGCTGCAGGATACTTTGAAAGTACTGAGGCTGTCAACCAGAGTCTGGATGTTCCTGATACATGGAAAACTAATAGGGGAGGATATGTTTCAACAAAAATAGTAGCTTTAGCAAGACAGTATTTATCCCACAGTTTCACCTTGTGTGTCAGGGAGCTGAAGCATCCAGTGCTCTGCAGACTGTAGGCACCAGCTGGTTTTGCACTGCTTTTTTGCACAGTCCTCAAAGCCCTGGCCTGCAACTGTGATATCAAAAATGAAATAATAAGCCTAGGTTTAAATAACATATGTGCTTTGTGCAGGGACGCAAACACACGTGGAGACAGATCTAGGCTGGAAGAAGCGAGTGTACGGTGCAGCGGTCCCCAGTGGGGCTGTGGGTACAGCTGGGCTGGGGGTAGGCTGCAGTCACTGGTGGTATACCGCAAAGGGACAGGCTGCAAATAACAGCTGAAATCCGTCACTGCCAGAAAGCAAGCTGAAAGAGAAACCTTAACCCAATTATTTCCTCACAGAATATTCTTCAGGAATCATTCCCAATATGATTTTGCCTTAGAGCTTCTCCCACATGTGTTACAACTCAGGTTTATCTTGAATATTGCAACAGTAAAACACTTTGCTAGATCTTTTCTGTCCCTTAGCCAGACAACTCCAGACAGCTTTTTCCTGTCAAAAGGCTTGTGAAAATCTGGCTGCAAGTTAGATTTGAGTACAATCACTGTCCCCAAGCACTCCTTTTAAGTTTGAGGTAATAAGTAACATGTCACCAATGGGCAAAAATATCTTATGAAAGCATAATGCATCCTTAGTATGCCCATTAAAATGCAATAAAGAGACTTTTTCTTAAACATAAAAGAGTGGTAGCTCAATGCTACTGCTGTGTTTGGGCTGCAATAACCCCAAGATAGGTGTATTCCTAAACACAGTGCTTGCCATTCACCTTAAACCCCATTGATTGTTGCCTTCAGTGATGCTGTTGTTTTGTATCTATCTGGCACACATCAAAGCAAGTGGCACCCACATGAACTCGAAAAGCCATTAAAATCCCACATAGTTTCCCTTCAAAGAGCATTTATGGAAATAGCAAGATCTATAAACCATTAGAGAAAGACAAGAATAGATTCTGGTAGAATTGGTTTTCAGCCCTTTCTCTTGCCAACCTCAGAGACTTCCAGGGTGCTTAAAAAGCTACAGAAACCGTGCTTAATAAATCTTTTGAAAAAAGGTAGAAATGTTGTTTACTACGAACCTTTGAGAGAGTTTTATCTGATTCTTCTGAGCATCAGTATTATTTTTATATGTAAATAAATTTGTTAAGATACAGGTCGGCAAAATCAGAAAATAAAGCTGAACACGTGTTGCTTTGCACCAGCTGCCTAGCTTAGCTCATCTCGATGCAATGGGGTGAAACTAAAGATCCTCAGTGATATGTCTGAGAGTGGGGACATTTTTACATTGCGTGGCTTTGGTGGGGACTTGCTCACCAGTCATGAGCTGACTCCCGGGCAGCTGCCTCCAGCCATCCTGCCCCAAGGAGAGGTGTCGTCCACACGACACCATCCTCATTCTCCACCAAAGTGCAGCTGCTTGAGCTAAATTTGTTTCAAAAGCCCCTTCAAGTTGAAAGGAGGGCAGATTGGTATTTTCTTCTGCAGTTCTGCCACGTGGGAGGTGCCTTGCTAAATTAATCTGCTAACAAGGTAGCTAGCTGTTTAAATAACATCCAAAAAATGCCACTGATACTTCATAAACTTGACAGAGAAATCTCACGTGGTTGTTTACTTCTGACCTTGGCACAGTGAGCTCCTCATGACCAGTTTTTTAGCCTGAAAGAAGGTCTAGTCCATTGTAAGCAAACAAAAATAGCAAAGCCTGAAGTCATCCTTCGTTCCTTAGATACTCATTCCCCTATCAGCCTCTGTAGGAATGAGTCCCTGAGTCCATGAGAAGGGTATGAGGAAGCCCTAAGAGAACTTGCTCTTCTTGCCTTACACCACGAGCCTTTCAGACCTGCTCATTCATTTCAACCCAAACCTCAGGAAAACAGCTTTAGTCAAGCAATTAGCAGCCCTCCGGCATGTCTGCCACATATACGTCATCGATAGCCCAGGTTAACCCCATGGGGCCACCAGTCACGGGCCTTCATTGCAATTGGCAGAAGGATGAATGCTTACACCTCATATTGACTCCAAATAGAGCTGACTGTAACAGTTTGGTAGAAATGTTTATTCACCTAAAAAATAAACAAACAGTTTCAGATGAAAGGAAACTATTTACAAAGGAAGTCAAATTTATTGACATTTCACACACACCTCCCACCTTCTCCTCCCATGATAAGGTTTAGGAAAGTAAGGGAAGTGATTCTGTCATCTTTTGAAACAAGATTTGCTAAATAGGACTGACCCACATTCGTTTTGCAAGAATAAAAACTCCCCCACATGAAACAAAACATTTTGTTTTGGATGGAACAAAGTGTTTCATTGAGTCTTAAACATATTTTACGCAAGGCTCCTTTCTGTGAGAAATCCAAAGCATTTTCATGCTGACTTGACACAAAATTACCAATTTTTTTGCACAATTCCAAGGGTCTGGGTTCTATCTAGCAACCAGGAAACATTGAAATAATTACTGTTATTGAGATGGCTTGGAGCTACTTCTCATACTTCAAGAAATCCCCTTGTAATAAAACCTGCTGCCAGGCAAAATTCATCAGGCAGTGTTAGGAGAACTTGGGATGAATTTTGAGTATGCTTGGGTCAGATTTCAAGCTCAATCTGACAAGCCTGTGGCTGTAAACTAGCAGGAACTGTCAGCTTTGAATGTATTTCCATTTGGGTTGTGCAGTGTGTTGGGGCCTGTTATTCAGACATAGATCTGTGGAGCTGAAGTCACAAGGACTGAAACTTGATGTAGACACCGAAGTTGGTTGACACGTTTCCCCAAACTGAACTCTCTACCATAAGATCTTAAAGAAGTAAATACCTTAAACGTTTCTCGCCAGAGAGAGAAAACTCCATTCGAACAAGGTCTCTCAGCATGCCACTTTTGTCATTTAGTTCCTCTTTTATAAGTGGGTCATATTAAAATACACGTCTATGCCATTTTAAAAACATTTCAACTTCTCCCTGGGTAGCGTCACTGATTTGAGTGGCACCTCTAGGTATAAACCACAAAAAACTCTTTGTGAGATGATGGCTCCACAGACATGTTGTGAAAGAAGGTCTGAAAATGGTCCAGAACACTGTCAACATTCTCAGTTTCAAAAGCTGCCTTCTACCATTGGTCTTGCTGTGCAGACTCCTACTTTCCTAATCCAGACAAACATCCTACAGAAACAACGGAGATTGTGCATGAGTGAGGACTACATAAAATTAGAGAAAGGGAGCTTGTTTAATCCATGCCTTTCTGCTAGGTACACGTGTGGGAAAAAAGCAATGTATGCATTGCCCTGTTCACCACAGCTCAGCAAATAGCTGATTTTTCAGTTTCGTCACTGAAAATGCAAAAAGGAAGAGGGGAAAATAAATTCAGCTGATAGCGTATGAAAAATGTTCAGGGATTTTTGTCAAGTGGAATTTAAAAAATTACTTTATACTGGAAATGTGTTATTTACTTTTGTTATGGGGCAAAAGCTTCATCTTGGCCTATTTAATCCTTGTTTGACTTAATCCTTTAAAAATGGGATCAGTTTTTAAATTAAAACTATATTTCAGAATGAACATCAGAATCTTTAATTTAAAAATACCAGAAGGAAATGCATCAACTTTTTTTTCTAAGTCTCCACTTAAAAAGAGAATGATTTTGTGTCCCAAATTCACAATACTTAAAAAAATGTTTTTGGTGAATGTCTGTTAAAAAAAAGAAAAAAAAATCCCATATGCTAAGTTTTATTTTGTTGTTTAAATACATTTCTTCAAATCATTGTGGCTAATTTTAAGTGTCCTCACTGGGCAGTCTGATGTGTTTGATTTATTTTCTTTACAATAAAGGTTTCAGACATCCTAAGGACCCAGCCGAACTGTCTATGGTCTATTACAAATTATGGGTGGAAAATGGCAAGATAAGAAATACCTTTCATTTCACCAAAAAGAGAAATACAGAAGACATCTTATACAGGGACAAAGCTCAGATCCTGGCCAAGGAGTCTGGCTGCTGAGCAGGACCTCAGCACATGAGATGACAGCAGATTTGAACCTGAGGAATCCAGGGTAGCAGAAGCTAGCAAGGCCACCCAAAAGTGCTCCGAGGAGAAGTGTAACACCTGCATCTGCACAGTGTTTTCCCCACCTTTGCCAGCCCCTCCTGCAAGGAGCGGTGCGGGCAGCTGGGGCGGTGGTGGGGATGGCAGAGGAGCTTGGCACCACCTGGTGCTGCACCTGTGGTAGGACAGATGCCACCTCAAGCTCAGACTCTCTTCTCACAGCCCGGCAGTGGGGCCCTCCCACCCTGCCAAGGCTTCCTGGGTGCAGGAGTTTCCCAGGACAGCACAAGGTCTGTCCTGGAGAGTTAACCTCATGTTCAGCCAAGGGATAAGGTGGGATGGCAGGAAGCATTATCAGCCAGGCTGGAAGAGGGGATCGGTGCCCCATGGCAGGATGCTGGGGCTACTGCCAGAGGTGGGCACTTGGGTTGGCCTCCACCAGCTGGCTGACTTGAGCTCGTAGCCCCTTCCCAGCCCAATGGGGGACTCCGGTGAGTGGGGATGGACTCCAGAGAGGACCACCATTCCAGCTAATGTCGAGTTAACTCTACAGCGTAGGAGAGCTGGTTCCTCCCCTCACACTGCCTCTCTGCTCTGCAGCCAAGACCTGCTGGTGCTGGAGACTACAACTGCATGGTGGCTGCCATACAGGGTTGCCATATTCCTGTCCAGGGCACTGGCCTCTCTGTATAGACACAGGGACACATGGCTTATGGGCATGCAGTTGGCCTGGAATGTGACTTGGTGATCAGTTCCAGAGGAAAAAAGCTGTAGGTGTCTGAACTCACGAGATCCATAACACATGGTGTTCACAACTGTGGGGTTGTGACTGTCTGCCGACAGTGTCCATTTTCAGTTATTTGCAGGGGTTGCACACATGCAGGAATTAAAAAAAAAAGCTTAAAAAAATTACCAAAATGGACTTAGATGACACTTCCTTGGAAAACACAATGAGATGTCTCAGATATGAAATAAAGCTAATTACATGCTACAACAGCTGATGTGTTATCACCTATGGGATTTTATAAATTCAGATCATCATCTAAAGCCATTCAAGAAACACCAAAAAGGTCCATGGGGTGAAAAAAAGGGCTTTCCAAGTTTGTTGCTTAGCAAAATGCAATAACTCATGTGCAGTTAAGATGTGCAGCGCATGTTTCTAATTCACTTAGATGTCAATCAGGAATAATTGCTGCAGTCAATGAAGCTATGCCAGTGTAACAGATACAGAAGAGATCAGCACTCCATGTGTCTCAGTTTACCCTAGCTGGAGAAAGAAGCTTCCTATTACTGACAGTATTGCAGATTCTATGCGTTTTTAGAAACACAGGTTTTGTGGCATAATTGCAATATTTGGAATAATTTTGCATTTTTCCATTCCTTTTTATGAAACAAAATCTTGCATTCTAAACCCGAAACTTTCCTTGACTTCTTTCCACTGATAGTGATCCCACTCCTGAGAGAAAGCAGCTGTCTGAGTGTATTAGCAATCTTGTCTAGCCTGACTTCAAATGTACCAATTTAATTTGGAAGTGGCTGGAAGAAACAAAATCATCACACTCTTGGATGTGATCATTGGTCCTCAGGGAAAAGCCCCCTCCCACCAGAGAAAACATGTCCATCTTCATGCAGTTCATGGCCTCTGTGATCTCTGGTTCCATATGGGCTTGAAAAATATGCAACTACACACTCTTTTTCAGGGTCTGGTGTAACTTGTTTAAACATGAACCATTATTAATGTGTGTCAGGGCGCACACATTGTAGTAGTCACATTGACAAAACAGAGGGAGGTTACTGCAGCCATTACAGCCCTGCACAAGGAAATAATTCATGAGCACACCCTGATGAGCCCTTTTAAATGGGGCTTAGTATGATAAGGTGGATGTTGGATTCACCTGAGATGACAGATTCAGTGTTGAGAAGGAGCAGTCAAGTCTGAAGGTTTGAGGAAAACCATGGAGGCAGCACAGACTACTCTCAATCTACAAAAAAATATTGGTGAAAAACTGTTTTTCCTCCCACATTCATAAAATGTTCCTAGTCTTTAAATTTCTTCTTTTTTTCTGCTGGAGGCCAGTATGGATTAGCATTCCTTGCACAGGCTTTGGGTATTTTATAGAGCAGATCTACCAGCACTTCGAAAACATTTACATTAAGTGCTGGACAGTAGCCCGTTCTCACAGAACATATTTCATTTGGCCACACCACAGTTATATATTGTCAAGAGCCCTATTATCAGCCAATAACTGCACCTCATTTTACTTCCTTGCTGCATCTTATCACCATCCAAGTGCTGACATCCTTGCGTGGACTTAACTCCTACTGCAGTGACTGATGAGACTCACTGCCAAAGCTCTGCAGATGAAGGAATCCATGGGCTCAAGTTCAGGCTGGGCTCAGGGTGATTTCAGATGATGTAAATTAAATTCAGTGACACCCCTGAGAGAAATCTCTTCAGAGAAGCTGTGGCCATTTTCCAGGATATTGCATGTCTTCCTAATTACAAGACCATTGATTGCATCAAGCCACCATACTGCGCCCGTCAGTAGGAACCATGGTCCAGCAATTAGAACAAAGGACTGCAAGTCACCATCAGATTATTAGTTTCTGTACGTGTGGCATTCCTTTGCCTAGTAGTCAGTAAGCCATCTGTAAAGCAGGGGCTTCAATAATTTGCTAATAATAATTGGGCCATATAGGTTTGCAAAGCACTCTTTGGTTGAAGGCAACATAGGAAAATATTACGAATTGTGTTGACATTTTGCATTTCGAAGCTATGCAGTGTTCTGATCCACTGCTGTGCTGTAACCTGTGCGACGCTTTCAGTGTGAGGGCACTAAACCTTTTCTGCTTTAGAAATCGGAGCTAGAGGCTGTAGTAAATAATACCCTGAGTAGAAGCCTGTCTTTGTAAACATGCAAAACTGATGACAGCTTTTCATCTTCCTTCCCTAAGCATTGCAGAGAGCAGGAGAAGAATGGTTATAATTACATTCTGCACATTTTCTAATGGCACGCTTTCACATTTCTGTGTCCAAGACCCCCAGTTAGACTGGATCCACTCTAAACACCAGCAGTTATTGGTCCTGCTTCTGGGTCATTTGTGAGATAGCCTTGCTGGGCTGGGTTCCTGTTTTAGAAGTGGTAGGAACTGTATTTTTTGTATATTTGTACCTTGCTATGTAATGCTTCTTTCATGAGAAAATACACTTCAGCATAAAATGACAAAATACCGTTACAAAACAAAAAATTCTCATGCTCCCATTGGCTAACTCTCAGCCTATTTTTTTCACGCTGCAGAGTTCTTAATATGCTTCACGCTCTGCCTTTCCTTATCAGGTTTCCCCTTTCATTCAGCTAAAGACTTCTTAGTTTGCATTCTCTGTTTGCTCTTGTGCCTTATCTGCTTCCAAATTAATTGACTAGAAAAGCTCCCAGTAACATCAATGTCATTTAGATCAGATTCTTTTTCCCCTTCTTCCCCTAAAATGCAAATAGGTGGTGTGTTTGGTTCCTAATTTTGATGTGGCTGTTGCAAGATCATGGCCTATGGATTGTGCAGGTGATGCAGGTTGCTGACAGCACTGCCCAGAGTGGAGCTGCTGCTGTCCCCACCCAACTCGTGCTGACTATCAGCAATCATAGCCAGCTCATATGCCTGGGATATAAAAAACCGCAGTTCATAATGGATCGTGGTAAGCACACAAGGCACCTATTCAATACCTACGCTCTTTGGAGATGACAAGAAGTATTTAAAGACTGGAGTTCATTTGTGCCCTGTTTCCTCATCAGGAAGGAGGAAATGTTTTTAGTGCCTATTTGGTTTAGCAGTGGGAGTAGGCATGCTTTTTGTAGTGAACCAGACTGGGTATCAACCAAGCCCAAATCTTTAAGACCTGGCTACAACCAGCTAGGAACACCCAGAAAGGTATTGGTATCATCGAGCCTTTGACGGGGAAGGCTGAGGTTTCAGAGCGTGCAAGGCGAGCTCTGGCACTGACCTGTCCCCAGCCAGCTCCCCGCTGCATTTTACAATTAGCTAAATCACAGCCAGGACTTTTTTTCCCTCCTTAAATGAATATTTCCTTTCTCACTGTCTGGTACACTAGCTGCTAGTGAAAGAAACAGGCACTTTTTAAAGTAAGTGTTCATGCCCTTCCAATTTACCTCCAGCTCTGAGCTCCTGTGTTTCTCAGGGAAAGCTGTTTTTTCTCTTTGCTCTCACAGGCCTTGTAGTTTTGGGAGTTCTACTCTGGGCACGGGGAGACCCTCAGGTCACCCCACGCTCCCAAGCACAATGACCCACCCTCCCTCTGCTGCTGGAGAAAGCAATTTCCTCCACGATACTTTGCTGGAACCTGGCAGGCTCCCTTTACTCACCAGCCCCAAAACAACCTTTATTTGCATTAAATCACAAGTGGGTATTGCCCAGGCACTGAATTAGCAAACATGGCTGCGGCCAAAACATGCCTTCTAGAGGGGCACTGATTTTCCCTAGTTCTCTCAATGGTTGATTACCCTTGCTGTTAAAAATACACACTTTGGACTCAGCTTCCAGCCATTGGTTCATGTTTTACTGTTCTCTGCCAGAATAAAGATCATTTTAATGCCTGCAAAAGGAGAAAATATTTTGTAATCAAACAGCCCTGGTATCTAAGCTTTCAAATAGTTTCTGTGGCTCCTTTTTTCATACTCTCCAAAGTTTTAACACTATATCTGCCAAAAAATGTTGACACAACACCTGACAACTCTGTATGACTCAGCTCCATGTAATATGTATCCATTTGCTGCTTTTTCTCCTTGCAGACAGTTTATTGCCCTTTTTGCCTTTTCCACATTATTACTAACAATTTTACCATCCCTGTGTATCAAGTGGCCTAAATCTATCCCACGCTTGTGTTTGTTTCTAATATATTTCTGGTTCTTCCTATTGTCCCTTGCCTTGTGCTTTAAATAGCTGCTTGTTTATATCCCTTGCTATCTATTTTCCATGTGTAATATATTGCTTTGTTATTTCTAATTGCTTTCTCTTTGCAGATGAGCCAAGAAGGTCTGTTAGCCAGAGCTCTCCTATCTCTGGAGTGTGAAACTGTGGCTTTCTGGCCAGCTAATTAGTTCTCTTAAAGGACTCCTGTTTCTCCCTTTACACCTTTCCTCCCAATTAATTTCACTGGTAATTTTCTCTAACTTTGGGAATTAGCCCTTTTGAAGAACCAAACTGCGACCATCTTTTGTCTGCCCACAGTGAATGCAATCAGGTCATGATCGCTGATCCCTAGGCAACCAGCGCTTCCAGACAAGTGATTAATTCTTCTTCACCCATCCTAATGAGATCCAGAAGAGGGTTACCTCATGGTGAGTGCAATACCTTTTCTGAGAGCTGTGGAAATTATCGCCTGTAACTTTGAGAAATCCTAATAATGTCTCGCTCTTGGCTGCACAGAAGGTGTCAGCGGCTGCGTCACACAAGAGCGCGTGCCCTTCATTAATAAATACCTCCCTGCCGGAGCGCATGGGAAAATCCTGCAAGAGATGTTGTTTTTCATTACAAACGTGATACACTACATCTTCAGCTGAAAGCAACACCTGGCCTGCCGGCTGGTGACCAAACTTGTGTTTGCAGCTGTTAAGATGCTCAGTGGATAAACCAGCTCCTCCTCCCTGGCATGGTGGCAGCTGGCGGGTGGGTAGGTGTGTGCAGCCATCGTGAGCTGGTGCAGGGTATGGTTCACTGGCTGCCTAGGTCACTTTGAAGCTCGGGCACTTCTTCAGATGTCACACACTTCACTTCCAGAAATTAGATGACTGTGACAGTTCGGTACAAGAGGTTGAGCCTGTGCAGTCTGTCTCTGCTCCGGGAATTCAGCTTCCTGAGTCCCTCCGTGACACCCTTCCTGCCCCACAGTGCAGCCACTGCCTCCCTCAGCTTGTCCCCAGGCACTTGTGGTGCAAGCAGGACTCTGTTACACACTGGGAAAATCAGTTTTCCTAGGAGGTGAATGGAGTCCTTGGAAGGTTTTTTGCCCTCCATTAGGATAAGGTGATGCATTTTCATCCAGCTATCGATGAAATAATCATGGCATGTGAAGCTGTGGGGATTTCTATCCAACTATTTTTCCTCTCCTCCTCATTATCACCTGGTTGCTATTTTTCTTTAAGACATGCACCACTAGCAACTAACTTTTCTCCCCCACGTTTTACCACTACCCTTTTAATGCACGTCCCGGCGTTGAATTACTTGTGCTCAGCAGAAAGGTGGCTCAGTCCTTCTGAAAAACAGCGTTCTTTTCAACCTGTTCAGCAGGAAGCCTCTCCCCACTCCTTAGCCTGTTCCAGAAGGGAGACGAGTAGTGAATAATGCATTAAAATATTCCTTTTCCTTCCACCAACACACTGATTAGCAAGAGATAAAAATCTCCTTCTACTTGATTGTGTGAGTTTTTCTTCACCTCAGAAAGTCAAATCAGCACTGGTCACAAAAGACCCACACCTCTTCCTGCTGCAGAGGTATTTTGGGTGTCCTGCTGAGAGCAGGGAGGTTAGACTTTAATGCCTAGAGCTGCTAGTGTTCAGGTATGAGCTTCCCACTCTGTGCTGGGAAGGGTGCCCTAGGCACACTGGCAGCGGGCAGTGCTCCTCACACCAGGGTACAGCTTCAGGCCCACCAACGCATGGAGAGAATCATCATGCAAGTATCACCTGCGCTGCAGCAAGGACCTGTCTGAGGCACTGAAAGTCTTAACACATGCTGGCATGGGCTTTGGCAATAAAATAAAAGGCTGTCTATTTCAAACAGAGGGGTGGAAGACAAGTAGATTGCATGTGGTGGTTGGGAAGAGGCAGTGGTGGCATTCAGCGCAGAGCCCTGGCTGTTAGGATTTCTGGAGGTTCTTGTTCTGCTAGAGGCTTTGTGCGTAAGTTTGGGCAAGTACTTGACTCTCTCTGTCACACAGTTTATCTCCCTATCCTAAAATCCTGCCTCTCTGGGCATGAGGGGTCTGGTTTTGGTAAAGTTGTGTGGGATCCTTTGGAAGATGCATGTAAATATTTCACTGTTGCAAGGAATATAAGGGGGAAAGAAATAAAATAATGTGAAATGCTTTTATGTAGATGCATTTTACAAAGTATCCACCTTAGAAAACAATGCACAAGGCCAACACATTCGATCCAAGGTGACCATGTCTGAAGAATAATCTCTTCCATTATGGAGGAAGAGATGCAAGCAGCTGTCTGGGCTGATTTTTTTTTTTCCCTTTGAAGCCTTTTCAGGAAAGACAAAAGAGAATTGGAGACTTGTTATAAATTGGGCTCAGCTCTGTGTCCATAGCTGTTAGTGTCACAATTCCTGGCAAGGGATGCTCAGAGAAAGAACACAAGAACGGGGCAGGCATGCAGGGCTAGAGCATTGATTTGTGGTCCTCATCTCCAGTGACCTGCACCTTCAAGACTTCAGGAGTGACAAGTGGTATCCTCATGTTTGGTAATCCACAATAGACTCACCCTCCATGAGTTCATCTAATTTTATTTTTGACCTGACATGAAAGTTTTGTCATCAAGGTCATCATGAAGTGACGAGTTCCACAGACGACCCATTTGAGTGACCTGAGTTACAACTAGGCGATCCTACCCCTAGTTCTTGTATTGCAAGTTGCATTGAACAACATTGTCCCTTCACCTTTTCTGTGCTTCTGATGATTTTACAGGCTTCTATAACATTCCCCCTGCAGCCACCCCTTTTCTAAGCTAAGAATCCTCTTGTATTTAACATCTCTTCAGGCACCTCTTCCATACACTGCATCATCACAGCTTCCCTTACTGCACTCTTCCCTGTTCTGCCATGGTTTAGAGGCTGATAGGGCCAGCAGATCTGCACACAGTTTAAAAAATGCAAGTATACCCTGGATCTATTCAGGAGAATAATAGTGGATTATAATTTCTTATCTCTTTACTTTCCTCCTAGTTCCTTATGCTCTCCTCGCTTCCTTGACCTCTCCAAATATTGAGCTGCCATTTCAGGAGCGCTCCCTCTTCTATCCTCAAGATCTCACTCCTGAAAGGTAAAAATAGTCTCGAGTCAATTGTAAGGCACACAGAATTAAGTTTGTATGCTCGCCCTTATGCACTAATTTACATTTATCAGCACTGAATATGTTGTCTGTATATCAGCACAGAAAGAGTCCTTGACTCTTACACAGGTAAGAGTCCTTGAACAACCAGCCTGTCCTAAACGTCATAGCTACGAGTATGGGCATACCCCTGTGCACAGTGCCAGATTTTTTAACCCCACAAAGAGAGCCTGGGGTTGCCAAGCTCAGGCTCCTGTCCTGCATGGAGTCCTTAGCCCTCGGGAATTAGGTCCCTGCGCAGAGCCAGCAGAGACAGAGGCATTCTCCAGCAGCCTGCACAGTGACCAGGCAGTGTCTGGGCAAGCCAATGGGATATGCTGAGGAAAAGGTTGCTTCGTAAATCATACCCCTCTTAGGAACTCAGTCATCTATTTCCAGGCTGCAGGGAAGTCAATCTGTCAGACCAGCATTCACAGCCTGTAATTCTCGCTTGTGTTAGATAGTTAGGCAATCCCTTCCAACAGGACAGCTGGGGAGGGAGGAGGAGTGCCAGTCTTTTCTGAGAAAATATGGCTGGGGCAGAGCGCCCACACCTCGCTTCACGCAGGGGAAGAGCAGTACACCACCCATGCAGTCAGAAGAAGCTGTGGGTTCAACTCCTTCACCAGCCTGAGAGGGTGAACCCAGCCCAGTGGTGACCAAGCCCAGGGGCAGTCCAAGAAAGGATCATCCCTTTCAGGTGGGGCTTGAAACTGCCATCTGTCTTCCACGTTGACTGGCATCTTCTCTTCCTCAGGCTTCTTCTTCTGAAGGAGTTGTATGGGTCTAATTTCTCTTTCCTTGCCTTGTAATGAGTCTGCACATTTTCAGGTCAGAAACTTTCTCTCTTGCATAATGCTCAGCACAAATGACGAGCAGTCTGTTTGTAGTTACTGTTAAAATTATATCATCAGAACTTGTATTACATCTTGGCAAAGTCTCTTCCCCTCTTCATGTACAAAGAGATGTGATTAACTGCTGCGTTTCCACACTTGGATTGAAAGGCTTTGTGGGCTTTGTCAGTAGTTAACATAATTCACGGAAAACCAGAATACAACCTTGAGGCTAAATGTGGCCCATTGAATTCCACAATGGGGCAATGGCTTCATCAGGGTACAGCAAAGCATGCCAGAAGCAAAAGCCTTTGTGGGCCATAGCTCCGTAGGAAAGATTAAATCAGCCACAATCTGCTCCATTTTATGTAAAATAGGTGCAGCCCTAAAGCTCCTGGCAAATCGCCACTGAACCCTTTGGCTGGACAAAGTTTGGGCATCTTTGTGTAAGTGTTAATTGCCAGCTGTTGGTGACTGGAAGGTTGCCAGGGATAGAGTGACTGCAGCAGTGTTTCTGGCTGAAATATGGCTTTTATAAAATAATAATCTCAAATCTATTTAGTGCCTCGCAACAGACACATCTGTACTTATCAGTTCTTCTGTCTAGAGCATCTGCACATGGAGATGACCTTAAAACAGCATTATAAATACAGTATATGTGACGTTCAGGCTGCCTATTCCAACCTCACAGTGGAAGGCAATGATAAATAGCAGCTATCTCCACAGCAGCACTACATGATGGCTTAACCCACTCACGTTCACAGCCCTTCACATTTAATTTGCAGCAAGTCTGGGATACAGGGCATTGAGGCTTCTGAATCAGGCTGTACAAGCCCATGCAGTCCTATGTGTTTCAGCATTTTAAATAATAATATAACCATCTCAGCTCTTAAACACCTAGGAATTTTGCAATATTGCAAACTGTGGATTTTCAAATATTGAGGATGTTTGCAGATATTTAGCCCAAAAATGGTATGACAGATTAAATAGTATTTTACTCTTAGAGAGAACACGAGGCCCAAAGGCCAACATTTTCAAATGTGAGTGTCTACAGAGCAGTACAAAGTTGACGATCGACTTCTTAAGATTAGTTATCTATATGAGAAAATGCTACCTTCAGAAACACCCGGTGGAAAGCCAAGCAGGCACTGCCAGACTGCAGGAAGAGGACCTGGATGCTTGGAGAGCAGCACTCATTCCATAAACAAGTGTAGCCTGAGAAGGATGATCCTGAAGGCTGGAGCACAAGACTGAGCAAAGGCCTCTAACTCTCCCATACTGAGAAATTACCATTTGGCTTTGGGGCTGATGATTTATTTGTGGAACTTCCTCACCATCATTGCAAGTGAATGAAAACTTAATTCACAGAAATCATCATGCCCCTAAGCTGCTGCTCATTCTGATGTATCCTCTCTCACCACACATATTTATAGCTCTCATCTTACACTTCTAGGTCATTTGGTACCTCAGTGACCTTATACCTCTAGCTCTCACTCCCAGAGAGCGTGCCCCCAGGAGTGCTCCTGACTGATCCTGGCTCTGGGAGGTCCACACTAATTTCAGTGCTACGACAGAGATGAGCTGTGCCCTGCCAAGTGTCCTGCTCCAAGTCCAAGTCTGCAAGCGTGATGTCTCCGTTTTCTCTGTTGCCATGTGTGTCTGGGTCTGCTCTTAGCAAATACAGTTCCACCACACAAGGTCCAAAGGGAGTCACAGCACCCAGGAGGACTCCTAGGCTAAGCCTTTGCTCTCTGAAAGACACCTTTCTCTTCAATTTGAATTTATTTTTTGATCTCAGGCCACTGCCTGTCAGTGCAGGATGAGCAACTTCCTTCAGTCTAGACCTCCCATAAAGCCACCGAGGCGCATCATTGGACGTTCCCATAAACAGCAGACGCACTCCAGACACTGTAAGCCTCAGATCATTTCATGGAGCGGCAGGTGTGTGCTTTCAGTTGCTGCAAATCGCTTTGGCCAGAGTTATGATGATCAGCAATGGTGCTAAACATTTACATTGTCACACAGCACAAAAAAGACAGACAGGAGACTCACTGTGCTGGACACAGCTAAAATAAAAAAGAAAAAATTCTGTTCTGCTCAATGAGATTTTCTCTTTGTATCCTGAGAGAGCTCTTTTCCCAAGAAACTCTGGCAGTCTGGTAATGATCTGTCTCACTCATCGCCACTCAGCACCGAGTGTTGTCTGTGCAGGGTAACTCCTGCTTCTGGCCTGGGGAGGGGAGCCAAACGGGGCAGCTTCTCTCCTCTCCTTCGTAATGAGGCATCTCCTCTCCACTCCTCTTGCCTGTTTAGCTCAACTGGCATCACGGGAGAGTTTCTCTCCAATTGTGTCTGTGTGCACATAGCATACAGACTGGTTGCAGCTTGAGTTTCTATGCGGAGCTCCAACATGAAAATAGAATAAAAAGAAAATGCTAATGGAGTATAGATGTGCAGGCGCACACTTCTGACACGCTTACGAGTATTCGAGCTGTCATTAGAGCTACACGTCAGGCTGCACAGATTTTCCATTACAATCTGCTCTTTTGACACTGCCTCTCAGCTTGTGAAATTTCCAGTTCTGTTGCATGTCTTACTGTGAATATTATCTTTGAAAAGCTGAGCAAAAATTCTTCACCTGTATAAAAAAATCAGGAGGGTTTTTTCCCAGCAATATCTCTATATTGCTGATTCCTACCACGCATCACAGAGCTGAAACTCCTTATGGCTCACAGGTCTAGTTTAACAAATGTGTGATGGCTATTAGGCAACAAAATAGCCGTTCTCAGTTGGAGTAGTTGTTCATTAAATCCATTATCCATAACTCCTTTTAACCAGGCGTGTTTCTATGAGTGGTATGAGAATTTTGATGCTAGTGATTTAAACACACAGTGGAGCAAACTGCTACTGCAGTAAAGATTTTTAGCAACTCCCTTAGCACTTTCATTGGCTCTGCTAAGCAGCTAAATGCAGTTTAATCCAAATGGCCCAGCAATTCAGATGTGAACCTTCCATAACCAAAGACTGTTCTGCGACTTATGCTGCTCCTAATGGGAACATATGCTGCAATACTTCAGAATGATTCAGAAACCACTTAAAAGAGAGAGTTGTATTTTTTTCCTTCTATAAGTTAACACCTTTAGTATCTGAGAGTGACAGTGGTGCTACATGCTATATTAGTCATTAACTTTTCACTTTGCATTTTGAGCCAGTGCAAGCTTTAAGCAGAGCAAAGATTTAAGCAAAGTTCTTTTCAGACAGCTTTCCTTTGGAGAAAAGATGAATATTTAATACTTGCCACCATTGTACTGTACGCACATACAGAACATACAATATAGATGAATGAAGGTTCAGTGTCAGGCCAACAACATAGTTTTGAACAAAAAGGACCATTTCAGAAAATTCCTTTGGAAAAAGAAATGTTATTTTTGTTCCATCTTTTTTGATTTGCCACCAGAAATTCCTTTCAAAAAATTAATTGGTGCATTGAAATCTGTGGAGGTTTATTGATCCAAATTGGAATGATCTGAGCTTTAGAGCAAAGCTGACCAGTCACTTGAGGTGCTGGGAAAGTTCAGTAGAATGAGAGATATATACACCATCGCCCACCATGGGAGTGTATGTACTTGCCAGACTCTGGCCAAATAAATTCCACCATTTCTTCAGGTTGGCCCCTTCAGAAAGAGGGTAACAATAACAACAAGGCAGAGATTTTAAGGAACCTTAACCATTGCCCTTGCCCAGCACTAGAAGGAATGCAAAAAAGACATTCAACAGATGTATCTGCTCTGCATTTGGGAGAGAGGCAGACACCACGCTGATTTTCTGAGCTGTGTAGAACACCTTCTCTTCCAAAAGTAACGAAGAATAATGCTAAACAGCAGCTACTCTCCCTGGGCTTCTAAAAATCCGGAAAACTTGTAATCAACAGCTTCAGAAGAGCTGATGAATGGCTCTCTGCATCAGTAATGTTGATTTTCAATGCATCTTGAAACACTGGGGAAGTTCCGGGGCACTGGCAGGAAGCCAATAAGATGGCAATATTAAAAAAGGTAAATTAGATAATCCCATGGTACCAGCCCTGTGAAACTGCACTGATCCTTTGCAGAATAATCAAACAGGTGATATAGAATTTCATTTCCTAAAGAAAGAAAGAAGAAAGGTACAATTAGTACAAATTCACACAGGTTTTGACAAAATAAAATTATATTAAAAGAATGTGATTTTATTCTTTAAAAAATACTTAAATTCCAAGCTTGACTGATACAGAATAGGGTTGAAATAACAGTCTTCTGAAAGAAGTTTGGGTTGGTACCTCTTGGCATTTGAGTGAGAAACTAGAAAGACACAAAATCCTCATAGTAGATGAGAGAGTCTAGAAACCAGTTAACATGGAGATGTGAAAATATAATTGTAATTGGGAAATCATTTACAAAGAGGCCTGATTTTGCAGATGTTCCATGAAGCTTAGTTTTTGTACGTATGCTATTCCAAATAATTGCCACTGATCTGGAAGGAAATTTAGAATAATCCCTCACGAAGTTTATGAGACAGTAAAAAGACTGGAAATGTGATAACTAGAGACTGGTTTGGATGACTTGTAGGCTGGATGCCAGGATAAAATACCTGCTGAAATATTACCAGCTGTAAAGTCCTACACCTAGGAGAAAAGAGCACAGGTCATATTTACAGAATAACAGTTTATTTAAAAATGAGTGGGGAATGGTGATGTATTGCATGATCGTAGAAAATAGCATTGAAAACCTTTTCATCTGCAGTTTAGGTAATAGCGCAGGAACACGAAGGGAAGCAGGATACATCACTGATATGTATCTTACTTAAGTCTTCAAGGTGATTTACATCTTGCAAGGGCAAAGATAAAAACTTTTCTTTCTCTGTGGTTGCTGGATCACTCTTTAATACTGTAGCATATATTCCCTGAGGAGGGGGAGCATCTTTCCCAAGCCATTGCTGCGGTGCAGAAGATTAAACATTGTCTTTCAATATAAAGAATATCAATTAGGACTAGACAGTTATATTACTGTACCCTTCCATGGTGCACTCAGTGCAAGAATAATGTGAATCAGTTAAAGGTACTTCCGAGCAAGCCAGAGACTGGAAATCACAGCAGAAAAACTCAGGAGCTCAGATGGTTAATTTTAACAAAGCAAAGTTTAAGAGATTAATTAATCATAGCATCTATTTGAGGAGCAGAAATGGGAAAGAGGACTCTTCAGATAAAGATGTAACTGGATCTAACAGCTGGAAGTTGAAGCTGACAAATTCAGTCTAGAAATAAAACATGTATTTTTAATAGTAAGCAGCAAACAGAGCAACAAACAGCTAACACTTGTGGTGGCTGCTCCATCATCGGAAAGAATGAGTTAAGAGTTGGCATTTTTGAATGTCTATTTATAGAAGAGAGAGCAGGAAATAATTCAGAAAAGACCTGTGGCTTAAATTAGACTGGAGATCAGACCAGATGGTCACAGCAATCACATCCAACTACATAATCTATAAGCAATCAAGATATTTAGCCGCTGTGGTCAAAGGCTAGCGATATGGTCGTGGAGAAACGAATTACCAAAGAGGCACACGTAGATGCGTCCCCTTTAGCAGAAGACAGACATGAGGAGGAGACAGATGGGCAGTCTTGGTGGAGATTGCAAGGAGTTTAGGAAAGTGGGGAGTGATTGTCTATGTGAATAGTTGGGTTAGTTGTCTGTGGGGGCCAGGATGTGCCAAGGTGGGGGAAACCCAGGGGTTACGCTGTGGGGTGCATGAGCACCGTGGGCAGAACGAGAGGCATGGGCAGGGGAGGAAGATGGAGGCATGGAGAGGAGGTCCAAGTGGCAACCTGAAAGGGCATCCACTGCCCACAGGGCAGAGACCGGCTGCGCTGGGGCAGGTGCCTGCTTGAAGAGGGGCAAGCCTGCCAGAAAAAGTGAAGACTGGGAATCGGAGATGCCACGGGAGGGTTCAAGGAAGCAGAGGGTGGAGGCCAAGCAAAATGCCTGGGAGAAAGGCAGGGGCACACATGGAGGATTGGACCTAACAGCCCAGGGGGGGGCAGGGACGAGGCAAAAGACACAAATCTTTGCAGTCAGCTGCCTGTGAAACAGCCTTAATGAGCTGAAATGCAACATATGAATAGTCAAATCTGAAAGGATGACAGTGTAAAATTGCTTGGGCTCTTATCATTTTCAAGTGCTTTTATTTATTCAAAATTACCATGACATCACCCTCTCCCTCAAAGAGAGCTCTCGTAATTGCTGTTTACTGATTCAAGGCCTTTTGGGGTAATTTCTGAGGCCATCTACTTCTGGGATGAAAGGCAATTACCGGTTCTGTTGTCTTATTATGCAGTCACAATAAAATCTAGAGAAAAGCCCTGCATGAGTGTGCGTGGTGGCCTCTTTCCTTGTCCGCAGCAGCAGTGCATGGGGCAAGGCTGGACCCCTGTACAACAGAAAATCTTGTTTCCGCCCAGAATGAGTTTAAATTGGTCCCGCAGCACAAAGGAATATAAATATGTGGACTGTGCAGCATGCTCTTCCCAATATATGCAAAAGCCTTAACACCAAAAGGCCAGCCATTAGAATATCTCTCATTTGAGTGTGAGGTTCAACATTTTACCTATTCTGTGGTTTGATGTGGTGCTGCATCTTATCATGTCTAGTTTTCTTCAAGCCCAGTAACAGTATGTGTAATGTCTCGAAAGACCGACACGTCATGACTTATGAAGTGAGTGCCTCCCTGTAATTAGTTTTTATTAGGGTCATAAAATATATATTCTGATTAAATATTAGGCTAATGATATTAAAATCCTAACTGCTTCAAAAGGGAAACATAGCAGGGTAGTACAAATCCACATCATATAAAAAAATGACTGCTAGGTAAATTGTGGTCTTAGAAGTTACCAGTTTTACTCTAAGCTGGTTGTAACTCCAGTTTTATAAAAGATATTATTGAAAAAAAAGGAACTTCAGAACTATCAAATTGAAAAAAAGCCTTAATGTGCTGTTATCTCATCCTGTTGTTAATGTAAACTGCCTGTGGCTTATGGGTGTGACCCGGCCCATCTTGACTGGTCATCAAATCACACAAGCAAATAAAAATAACAGATATTTAAACAACTTTGTACAACAGACTAATTCCCGACCCCTTTGCAGCAGCTGTCACTGAAGGCGGTGCCTTGGCGAAGGGCACCTCCCAGCTCCAGGCAGCTCTGCTGGGGTAACGCAGGTACCGGTGGGTTTCTCCTCTCTCTCTCCCCCGGTAAAGCAAAGCGGAGGGTCCTTCTGGCTGAGCTTCTGTGCCGCCGCGGACATCCTGAGCATCCTCTTTAGCACCCAGCAGCCGCAGTGGGAGCTAAGGGCACTTCTCCGGACATGCGTGCTGTCGGGTGGCATCAAGCCTGTACAGCTAACAGGGGCACAGCTGTGTCTCTAGCTGGGAGGCATCCCAAAAGAGAGGAGACGGCAGGGTGTCACAGAGGCCCGGGAATGAGGTGGTGTCTCTGTTCAGTTTCATTCGTGCAGCATTTCTTTGAAGGCCCAGATGCATTGCCCAACTTTTTGTATTTCTCAGAGAGATTTTAAGGAGGTCAGGTAGGGACGGATAACATGCAGCAGTCATTTGACTTTTGTAATGTCACTGCTTATTCTGCTCACAGCTTGGGCAATCATTTGTAACACGCTCACCGAGAAACTCCAGCTGACACAGAAATTTTCCCCTAAATTTAGAAGCGGGATTTCACAATTCCTTTCTTACAGCGAGGAAGGAATTTGCCCCGGTGGCTGCAATGCCATTATTATGCATCACTCAAAATACTGCCTGTCTCGGGCTCCGCACGGAGAAAACCTCCCCCAAAATAAAGCAGTGCTGTCAACTGCAGCTTCCCCTTTCCCCGAGGGCTCCAGCTTTGGATGCTGGCTGCACGCAGCCTGGGGCCACTGGCGCTGCCTCCTGGCTCTGTGGGGTGGGAATACCCCTGGTCTCTGCCAGCCCTGCCTGGTCCACAGAGCACGCAGATCTGTCAAAAAAAAAAAATGAAGGAAAGGCTGGATTGAGTGGCTTGTTTATTACAACAACAAGAGCTGCAGAGCCAGCTGGGAGTGGTGAGAGTGCCCTGTCCTCTCCTGGGTGAGCCTGCTGAATACCTGGTTGCGGATGTCTTCTGAAAGACTTTCTTTATTTAAAAAACCCACTTTTGAAGCCAATCCTCACTGTAGACCTGCTCAGATAAAGGAAAGATTGGCTCACTGCAGTGTAGCAGACCCAGGTCCCAGACCTGCACCAGGAGGGAGAGGAGCTTGAAGCTGCGACTGTCCCACCCCAGCTGAGAAGTCTTACTCTGGCGAATGCCGAGCCCAGCTGGGACTCGCAGGATGCCCCTTGCGCTGCAAGCAGGGCCCTTCAAACACCACAACTCACTGCCTACGGAGTTACCTGCCCCATGCAAGGGGGTCTGGGCTGGCTCCCTCCCAGGCCTGGGACCCTGCTTCTCTGCTGCCAGGCTGAGCACAGAGCTGCCCATGCTTCCGCTCCCACAAGTGTCTCCAAGAAAACCTGTATTACCTGCCAACCCCGAGGCATGCTGATTCACAATGAAGAGCCATGAGTCTTTCCCTCAGACCAAAGCCTTGAGCTAAAAAAACCTATGCTCTCTGCAAATGTTTCAAATAGCTATAAATGCACTCAGATTTGCATCTGAACAATGTTGCCTGGGCCCATCTTTAGTCAGCCCCCCCTGCAGTATGACTCAGAGTGAAGCAAGGCAGAGTACTGATGCAGACCCATTCATCTACACAATCATTTCATAAAAGAACAGTCCACGTCTTGTCCCCTAGACAGCAAGCCTTAGACTTGGAGGAAAAATAAACACGTGTCTCAGCCTCTTGTTCAATGTCAGCTCTTTCCTTTCCCTGTGCAGAGCAGCCAGGTAGGAGCACCCACGTCTGGTCTGGCAGTGGTGCAATAGCAGTCCTTCCAGCTCTGCTTCCTCCGAGATGGGATGCCGCTGGGATAGGAGCTTTCACCATACAGGGAATCTCATTCATGTGCCTCCAAAGCCCAATCCTCCCAGACAGCCAGTGCCTTGGCACACGCTGCAGCCCAGCACACTCGTTCCTTTGCAGAGCAGAGGTATTAACAATTCCAGCAATGTTACAGGGCCTTTGCTTCAATCCCTGCTGGGACAAGAAGGACTCTGAGATCATGGCAAGTTGCTTCATTTCCCCAAGCTGTCGGCATTTCCAAAATGTCATAGGCATTTTCAATTTGATGCACAATGCTGAAACAACTGAAGACCTTTTCTTCCCCTCTCCTAAACAATTTATTTTTTTTTTTTGGCCATGGCTTTTCAGATGAATCTGTTATCTCTTGCCAGTGTTTTTCCACTGGCTTCCTTCATTACCTTACAGGTGGTCTGTTTTGAAATTGTGCAGGCATTACCAGCTTGAGGGGAGCCAAATCCTTTTGAAGGTTCATCAAAGGGAGGCTGTTGCAAGGTGCACTGAAGGCATCTTCTCTGAAGCCTCTGCTCCCCATGCATGGGGCCCAGAATGTGACTCAGCCCTTCATTTCCGCTCCTGCTGAGCACTAAAATATTGCAGAGTCCCTCTGGTTGCCAAAGGGGAAGAAAAGCGTTGGCTAGGTCATTTGAGTCTTGAGGAGGCTGCCGGTCCTTGATGCTGCACCAGCCCGGGAGCTCACATCCAATGGCCACCACCACTGCTCGCCAACTCTGCCTCTCCTCCAGACACAGACCACTTTAAGATACAGCTTTTTCCTACACCAGCAAAACCTTAGCCTAAACCACCTTTTTTCCCCACCGTATGAAATGTGCTGGAAAAGACATCTTTTTCCACACTAATACCACTTCTCAGACATAAATTAACAGAAGAGGTGGTGCTCCAAGGTGCACTTTGGAGGGGCTGAACCCCTGGCCCAGGTGGGGGAGAGCCAGAGACTTCCCAAATTCCCCATTCCCAGGCTCCCTTGAAGCACAGTCATAGGTCCTCAGCACTCCACAGCCCCTGGCTCTACTTTTCTTGAGTTACATGACAGTACGAAAACAATGATATTATGAGCTGTGCAAGCAGAATTGTGTTTACTTGCCGAAGAGGCATGCCAGGGAACGATCGGTGCTTGCTGGCCCCACTCTGACACTGTTTCCCACAGCATTGCTGTGGGCTGCTGTTAGAGGCAGGGTAAGCAGGCAAACTCTTGATCTAACCCAAACAGCCTTTCTTACCTTCTGATGTTAATGGGGTATCTTTCCACAAACTGGGGCGGCCAAAACCAGCAGGCATTGCCACCCTCCAGGCAGCGATCACTGCATTTTTTAATTCCCTCCATTGAACCATCCCCCACCAGGTAAAAGATAATTCATTGTAACTCTGGTTTTGTTGTAATCAGTGGTTGCCTTTAAAACTCTGTATGAACTGTGTTTAAAAAACAACAGTAAATACTGAATTTTTATAGTAGTACTGCTATTTCAAGTAGCAAAAAACCTTGGCTTAGAAACCAATGTCATAGCTGCATCTTTGCCGTGTAGCTGTAACCTTTGCTCAGTTACACATTGCATCAGGGAGTGAGAGCTTTGTCCCTGGCACCAACCAACTCACCTGAGAAATGGTGCTATACGTGACCAGAATGCTTTTCTCTCTTTGGAAGAGCTGATCTTTTCATCTTCCATTTCCTTTAGGAATTATCTTT
This sequence comes from Balaeniceps rex, assembly GCA_013401315.1. NCBI lineage: Eukaryota > Metazoa > Chordata > Aves > Pelecaniformes > Balaenicipitidae > Balaeniceps > Balaeniceps rex. The sequence goes on along the minus strand of VYZW01014056.1, from coordinate 163,827 downwards.
GATTCCCTTTACCCTTCTTCTCTTGCCTTTTGCTGCAGGTCGCTTCCAAGCAGTTTATACTCCAACTGTTTTTCTGCTGCTTAATCTTCTGCGTACTCCTCACTCACCTCTGCTTTCTGCTCCTCCACCTCTGACTGCTGGACACCCACTTCTGCCCTAAAGCGTGGGCGCAGGGGCCAGGCCCCATGGTTCATTTGGGAAGGGGACCTTGATGGCCAGTGATCACAGTGGAGAAGCCAGTCACAGGCACCTGCTCTATGGCCAAAGCATGGAAACTGCACATCATGGTGTAGGGAGTCCAGGCGTGATGTAGGGGTCAGTCCCACATGGTCTGTCTGGAGACACCCCACCAAATCTGCTGGAGGTTTTGATCGGTTCTGCTGGCACCACTATTTTTTTTCCTTTACTCACTCCTTCCCAGCCCTTCAACTGGTGGAAGGTCACAGCAGGTGGGACAAGAAGGCGAGTTTTGTGGAGAGGTTTGGTATGGCAGCTTACCCCAAAGTTACTAGTGGACTGGCATGGGAAAGAGACACTAAGAGCACTTGAACCCCAGGGAAAGCATCATGTGGAGCTTGTACCTTCTTAGATACCAGTTAATCCAGCCATAAGACTGAAAAGGATAGGGAAACAGGCTTTGCTTTTTATTAATGCTTTTGGAACAATCCACCAAACCTTTCTAAACAAGAGATGTGCTGAAAGCAGCTGGAGAAAGGGAAGGAAGGTCTGACATCCCGTCCTATTGCTAGGGCAAGTACTTCAGGGACAGTCAGTGCAGTTCAGGCATGCTCATCCAACACAGGTCAGATGGAGAACAATTGGTCCTGATCTCATGGAGATTTATATTGCCCTATAAACAAAATTAATTTCAGTGGCCTATATTTAAACCCTTTCTCAGACCATGTACATGGCTAGGTCACGACAACAACAGTGTCTGAAAGGCAGTACATTACTTAGCTACTTGAGTGAATAGCCAAAACATGTCTAATTAAGCCCGCAGTCTCCCTGTGAGAAGAACATATCTCCGAGGACACGATCGCCCCGTACAGCGGGGTATTCCTCTCCTTGTGTTAGCAGCTGGGGCTGCTGCCTGAGAAGGTGCCAGCAGAGCTCCGGTGGAGCAGCAGCGTGAGGGGTCGGGGCATTTTCAGCTGAGTGCTCCACTGTGCCTCTTGGGTCTTCCCGTGATAGGTTTGCTCAAGGCAGGCACTTCATCTTAGAATCATAGAATAATAGAAACATTTAGGTTGGAAAAGACCTTTAAGATCATTGAGTCCAACCGTAAACCTAACACTGCCAAGTCCGCCACTAAACCATGTCCCCAAGCGCCACATCTACAGGTCTTTTAAATACTTCAGGGATGGTGACTCAACCACTTCCCTGGGCAGCCTGTGCCACTGCTTGAGAACCCTTCGGGTGAAGAAATTTTTCCTAGTATCCAGTGTAAAACTCCCTGGCACAACCTGAGGCCGTTCCTCTCGTCCTATCACTTGTTACTTGGGAAAAGAAACAGACATCTTCCATGGGAAAGAGCTGTGTCAGGGTGGAGAGAGGGCCAGGCGAGCACGTTGTGTGCACTTAAGTTGCCACGGCGAGACCAGGCCTCATGAGAGCTCAGGACATTGTCAGCTCTCACCCAGGAGGGATGAACGCTCCAGTCAGCTGGAGGCAGGAGACCCAGGCAGAAGGACAAGACCATGGCGCCCGGGCTGCTGGCATGTACGGCTTCAGGATCTCTGCAACCCACAAGAGGCAGCTGGTTGGGGCCGCCTGCCCCCCACCACTCTCCTTTTGGGGCAGAGACCCCAAAGCTGGCAGTACTGAGAACCCTGGTGCAGCTGGAAGCCTTACCCGCTGCCGGGCTGCCCCGGCGGGCACCGCTCTCGCCCTGTGCCGGGCCTGGACCCATCCTGCCTGGATGAGCAGCAGCGGGAACGTCTGGGTTATTTTAAGCACGTTATGTCAGTCCTGCCCTCCCTCTCCCTCCCCGCTCTCCCCGGAGCACTGATCACTGTGGCAGGATGGATTTGCCGGACTAAAAGGGCCAATGGTTTAATTGATATGATATGGCAGCTCATATGTAATCTCATTATTCTGTCTAGCAGGACACATTATTCTCTATTTATCACACTTCTGTCATCACAGGTCTGTTGTTGCTGTGCTTTGAGGACAACAGAGCACTCCTTTCTGCTGGGGAAATCTCACGGGGGGCAGGAGCAGAGGGGGGGCTTCTGCAGCAGCAGACAAAGCTCCTGGATGCTGGTTGTAGGCACATCTGCCTCTAATCTTCATACAACAGGGATGGGAAATGCAAAAGGGCTAGCAAAGGAAGAGCTGGGGTGTTTTCAGTGAGCAGTAAATTTGCTGGAAAATGAAGCCTTCGCAAGCGTGTATGGGGGGGTGGGCATTGCCTAAGTGGAAAATCCAGTTTGCATCTGACAAACGCAGATTTGGCCCCCATACCTCCGGCGAGGAGGGCAGCCTCCACCAGCCGAACAAATCTGTTCTGGTGTTCTCTGTGCTAAACTGTCTGGCTTATTATTTTTTTTTTTTTTTCTTTAAATCAACCTGCAGCTGAAAGGAGGAAGCAAGAAAATAAATAATCTGAACATGCAAAAAAGATATAGTTTCAGGTCAAAAAATACTTGGTTGATTGAAATGTTTTGACACAAAACAATTCCCTTTCCTACACCATCCTCTCCCCCTTGATTTTCTCATTGGCCCTTAAAACAAACATAAAATTATTGGGCCGGTTCTAGGTATATTTGTGCTCACATGCTGTTTTAATAAGAACCTGTAGTACTGCTGCTGCTGGCTGCTGCCGTATCCTCTGACAGTTTAGCGTGGCAAGCGAAAACATGGCTTGTTAGAGGGATGTGTCCACAAGGACTTCACAAAGGAGCACAGTACGTGGACGTGTGCGTGTCGGTCGGGGGGCTAGGGCGTGCAGGAGGGGAGAGCCAGGCAGCTAACCAAGCGTCATAGGCACAGCAGCCACTCGTACAGCACTTTTTCGTGCTCAGATCTGAAAATGCCTTGCAGAGGATAGGGAGCATAATTAGCACAGTGTGCCGTAGGATAGATGTTAAAGCAATCTGTCTAGCAGACAGATACTACAGTACTGAATAAAATAGACGTTAAACCAATGACCCAGAATCTAGCCAGCTAAAATCTTAATCCCCTTTAAATACATTCGCAGACATCCTTTCATCGCAAACATTTGATCCGAGCAGACACTGTATGCTGTTGTGTTGTATTTATAGAGCACCATGACAAAAGTTTGAGATGTTTGTGCTTAAATAATGCTATTTTCCCCTGTTAATTTGTCAGCACAGTGCTGTCTTTGCACAACACGCTTTTGAGATGGAAAGAAAAAGAACATCAGCGCTGGATCCACAGGCAGATAACAAACAAAAGGCTCTGTGCAAGGAAAGGCAGCCCACAAGACACAGCAGCGGAGCAGGGGGGATCTGAGCTTGGAACAAGGGCAGGACTGACCAGGAAGGGACTTTTCATCCAAATAATCCTGAGGCTGGAGGTTGGCAAACATTTGTGGTAAATGCATTATTTGACCAAAACAAAAACCCTCAAACCAGCAAATGGAACGGTTGAAAATATCTGTGAATTCAGTTTGTGTTCAATAGTTTGGATGAAAATAAGGAAGAGGCTGAGATGCAAACTGGCTTGCTTTGGAACTTCTGGAAGGAGCTGCTTCGATTTTGAAGCTAGGTTCAAGGGTGGATTTGCAAAACTGACAAGGCAAGGGTGGTTTTCCTCCAGCTGCTTGGGTGTCAGCAGACCCAGCAAGGGTAGAGGAGATCATGGTTCAAACCCACTTTCTGCCAGGATGTAGACAGAAGCTGAACTCAGGCTTCCCAACCCCTATTTTTCAGGAAAGTGCCCTAGCAGCTGAGCCGTACAGAGGTCTAACAAAAAGGCCTTTTCAGCATCTGCTGGTAAAAATATTTTATTTGTGTATGTGGGTAAGCACTAATTGGAGCAAAGACTAGTGTCCAGCTGTTCCCACTGCTTGAGCCATCAGGCTACCAAATCACTCAAGCTTTTCTCTTTTCTAATCTGTATTTAACAGTTTTGCAGAGTATAACTGAGAAACACACTCCTGTGCCTGTGCCCAGAGCTCAGAGAGCTCGGATGGGATACTGGAGATTTGTGTCCAAGACTACAGACTGGAAATTCAGTTCAAATACTCTTTCTGCCTAATTCTACCTTACTGCTCCACTCACTCATTCATGAGTGATGTCTCCTGGAAAGGCAGTAGTTTATTTTCCAGTTTCCTTCATTATAGAAAATACCCAAGGATTTCCTAAATGAAGCCTATAATTTGAATCAAACTGTTTTTTCTCTTCAGTTCAGTGACTAATTAAAAAGCAAATAACTTGGGTTTGTTTCACTAAAAGAGAAAAAAAAAAAAGAATTGCTGGTGAAGAAAAGTATCAGTCATCCACACATTTTTACCTGGGAGAAATGTTCATTCCCTAAAGCAAGACACTCTCCCCTGCAGAGAGGTACTTCTCCCTCTCTCCTGGAGACTCCTCTGTCTTCCTCGTCACTCATACTAGCTTCTTCATGGCCGTGTCAATGCTGTCAGGGGTACCCAGCACCCACAGCCCTGGGGGAGAGCCAAACTCCTGGTAAGTCTGCAGAAAGGACCAGGGTAAAAATACCCGGTGGCATGAAAATGCCCAGTGGGTGCCCAGACAGAAACACAAACAGCTGGGCATCAACGCAAAAAGTCGTCTCTCGTTCCTGCAGACAACTCCAATGTCTGGTGGTAAAAAACATTAAACCATTTATCTTAAGGGGCCCTGTTAGTGCAAGATCTGAAACCATGACAGCTCTGCTCACAGTCTGCAATCGCAAAGCAAACGACCTGGTTTATATTGCCTGTCTGCTACTGAAATGCTGTTGTGATGGAGCAAGACTGTCTGTCCTCTATCCCCTTGAGTCTATGGCAAAGATTACTCACAGTGAACAAAATGGAACAACAAATAAATGCATCCAAATAAGTCAGTAATTTTCTTTGCAGGGGAGTACACATGTAAATGGGCTGGACTTTCATTTTCACCTTAGCACTCCTTCATATATGGTTCCTTATCCATAATAATGTTTTGAAAATATCCCAAGAGCACCTCTGCTCTCTGCTATGTGAGCAGGAGTCAGAATATCAAACTAGAGAGGGGCTTTTGGGCTACTGACTTTATTCTGCTGATAGGACGACCAGCACTATATTCCCATTCATGGTGTTTGAAAGCTGCTGAGATTCTTTGTTCTAATTATTCCTACCAGAAGACAGATGCAGAACCTCACTCTTCTGATGAATAGAAATCTTCTGATTTTCCTCCTCAATTTATTCATGGATAATTTATACACATTTGTTCTTGTGCCAGTATTGTTCAGCTCCCAGCTCTTTTCCCTTCTGTTTACTTGCTTATGGAAAGCAATCATATCACTCTCAGGCTTAATTTAGCAAAGCAAACAAGCAAAGTTCTTCTAGTTCTCTTTCTGTAGGATGGGACTTTCATTTCTCTGCTCATCCTAGTAACCCTTTTCTGCACATGCTTCTGCTTGAACCTGTGGCCCCTCAAGCCTGGCTTCCAGAATACTGCAGATATTCCAGATAAGGTACTACCAGCATCTTGCAGTCTGGCATTCATATTTTCCTAACTCTATTGAAAATACCTTACTTGGAGACACATAATACGAAATTTAACTTTTTTACCTATTCATTATGCAGGCTTCTCCTGTTATCATCCCAAGTGATAAACCTCTGTGTCAGGATAAAAATTCTTGTTATTAATCTCCAGTACTTTGTACAAGTGAATTTCAGCCCCTTTTATTATTATTATTCTGAAAGGCATCTACATCTCTCTGTGGGATATCTGGATCCTCCATTATACTTGCAGTGCCCTTAGTTTTGGGTCACCTGAAAATTTCATCAGAACTTGCTCTGTTTTGTACAAATTCATTTTGAACCAATATCATCCATGAAAATATTAAATCAGACCAGTCCACTTCCATAGAAGAACTGTAAAGTGGGGAAGGAACTGCTTACATCTGGTTTTCTATTCTTTGCACAATCATGTCTAATTCCTAACACTCTCTTTTAAGGAGTTAGTCCAGTTGAGTTCAGACCCCTTTCCAAGTGTTTGTTTTCCCTTTGCTGAGGCTGCAAATTATTAAAGGTTTTGAAGTGTTGGTTTAAGGAAACAACAAACTTTCACATTTAGGTCCCTGAGCTGTCCAGGGCACTTGGCTTTGCTAACTCATTCTCACACATTTCTCAGAGTTTGCACTAGAAAAAAAGAACCTCAACATGTTTTCATTTCTCTTCCATTTAATGAGTATGTCGTGACTAGTTGCTCCACAGTTATTTTCTAAGAGAAGCTTGTCTTGTAGTATCTTCATCAGTCACCAAAACTACATATAAAATGTCATCATTTTCTCCTGATTACATTTTTGGTGATGAAAGTTTTTGGCTGTCATTCTAGGAATAACGGGACTTCAAATGATTAGCTCTGCAGTCTGTAGCTGGAAAGATAACATTTCTATAATGATGCTGTGCACGGTTAATAGTTCTCACTTCAATAGTGCAGAGATTTCTATTCGTATTCCAACCCAGAGCTTAGAGATCTGATGTGGATGTGGAAGACTATAACCTACAAAGCCTCTTCTGCTGTTCTTTCTCCAAATGACTTTTCCAAAGCAAGTTCATTTTATCCGTGCCTTTATTTCTCATGTTTCTCCAGTTTATGACACCATTGACACACATTACTTGCTAGCTTACCATACACATTTTTCCTTCTATCTTTTCTGGACAATGCATTCTTGCATTCAAGTCACAATTGCTGTTTTATCATATCAATTTATCTGGGGAAAAACGTAGCACTCTCAATGCCCGGGAGAAATATAAACAGCAATAATGCTAGAGCAACCTATAGGAACTCCTGAATTATATTCTGTTATTTGCAAGTCTACAAGATGAAGGTCTGCAGAAAAGGCTATTGTGATTTCAGTTGTGTTAGTGAAAGCCTCAGGTCCCTAGCAAGGGAGGCTGCCTTTGCTGTGTGACTGCCCCCGGCATTCCCTGCATTTGGTTCCTGGAGCAAAGAAAACCACAATACTGACTGGAAAAATTTCTGGCAAGACCAGGATAGATTTGGGACTGGAAGTGGCTATTAATGCATTGATTAGCAGGGCACTTAAGCTCAGGAGTCCAATTGATTTTGAATGAAATACTGGCCTGCCTAATGTTAGGCAGGTGCTCTGTTATCTTACTGAACCAGAGCCCTCATGGGAATAAAATAAGAAGAATAAACATGTATAGCTCAGCTATGTGTTTCCTAAATGAAGTATAAATAGAATAATAACAAGAAAAAGTACTTCTAGCTCGGCTACATATTTCCTAAATGAAGCATATAACAGTCTACAGATCTTTTACAGGCAATGAATCCTGATTTAGAAGTATTTATTGTGATGTTTGAGGCCTCAATTAGCAGTACAGGAGGTAAAGGAAAAAGGGAAAATATAGGCTGAGGATCAAGAATTTGTTGACTTTTGATTTTTGTAAGCCAAGAGTAAGCAGAGGCTTTGGACTCGCTATGTGTGTGACCCAGGCAGAGTACTTTCAGGAGGTCTAATCTTTCAAAGGGCAGTTTGGGGGGAAATTCTGTAGGTCGGGCTTTCTTTGAAGTACTTCCAGTTAGCACCCTGGGCAGCTTAGCCATTTTGCAAAAGCCACATTATAGCCCCATGGGGTCTTCTGCAAAGAAGACATACTTCTGTATTTCACTTCCAGGGTCTTTAAAAAGACTTTTTTGGGGAAAGAAAAGGAAAATCCCAAGAGAAGAAAATTCTCTTGCTTTTCTGAATGATACTTTTTGCTCACATCAGTGACCCAGTAAAGGTCAAATGGCATCTGTCTTTAGCATAAATTACTAGACACTTAGAAGCTTGTGGGGAAATAATGGGTCAAATCCTGTATTTCCAATGAAGAATGAATACTGAGTGAAATCTCTGAACGCATTGCCTGCGAAAGGCCTGCGGGATTTGACCAGCAAGAAAAGGCTGCAATCACGAAGAGAGAGTTTGTTAAATGTTAAATGTTTATCCAAATTAACCAACTGCACAACATGGTGCTTTCCAGCTCCATTAGAGTCAGGCTGGGGGAAAGCAGGGATCCAGAAGTTGTGGATGCGTGTCTGTGTGACCGAGCTATCTTTGCAACATCTGGAAAAGAGAAAGCCGGCTGACTTGGGAGCCTGATGGTGTCAGGGGTTGTCGCTAGCTGCAGGGATGTGTTTCTCATTTTTTAAACACCGCAGCAAAACAGCTCACTCTTCAAAGAGCAGCGAGCATGCTGGTGTTGGGTTGCAAATCCCCTGCCACCCCTGCTCCAGCACATGTTATCTCACTGGGATTACCAAGAAACTTGAAAGATGCGCTGCTGTCATCCTAAAACTGACAAGTGGGCTGAAGGAAAACATTTGCTCAGAGTGTGGGCTTAATGTGGTCTGATGCTATCTTTGAGACCAAATGCCCGAGTGAGCACTTCTAAATGAGCATGTGGGCTGCTTTAGTGTCTGCCGCCTTTCCCTGACAGCGAGCAGGTCGAGACAAACCAGGGAGGGCGCAGAGAACGTGGCACTGGGGCTCTGTGGGTCCCTCGGGAGGGCTGATGAGAGAGTTCATGGGACAAAAGCAGTTTTCGGGGCTGCTTCAGGTTCAGGTGATGCCAGAACAGCACCCGTGCCCTACTGCTCTGCAAAACTGCCCCTCTCTAGCTGATTGTGGACTGAGAAGCCTTTTGCTCACCTAAATCATAGCCCTAACAGTCACACAGGAGTGAACTTTTCATCACCTCTCTGTTTCTGCTCAACGCTTTCCACTATAATATCACCTTTCCATGGCCAACCAACACCTGGCATTAGTTGGTGGATGGGGTGACGTCCCCCCCGAGCAGCTGAGCTGACAGGGGAAGGCATCTTGCTCCAAGCCCTGAAGGTGTCGTTCTGGGAGCGGGACAAGAAGTGAGAGAAACATGTCACTGTCAATTAGCTAATGTTTGTACAAGGGATGGTTGAGCCCCATGGAGTTTTGTTAACCTCGTGGCCTCTTCGTAAAACCTGCCTGAGTTCATGAACTTATTCCCGTCTTGTAATTTAAACCCACACATTGTCCTTTGGGGTGGGGTTAATCAAAATATGTTTCGAGTTAAGGAGAGCACGATGCTATGCATTGGGGTAGAACATTAGCTCTCAATTTAGGCAGGCAGATGCTCTTGGCAGTACAGGGGCTGTACACGCACTCCCATTTGTTTTTTCCTTCCTTCTGTGCTTCACTTTCACAGCTACTTGCAAATTATTTTTCCGCTAGCTGCATTTTCTCACTTGATTCCTTTGCAGGAGTTTGCTTTTCTGGCAATCTCCTGAAGGTAACAAGGCTCTCATGACTTATCAAGTCTAACTGCAGGACCACATTCAAGTAGGTTTTGAAAACAGGCCAAATGAATTCCCTGCTTTTTTGAAAACAGCTCTTTATCAGCACAAAATATTAAATGCCACCAGCATCTCCTGCCTCCAGCAGAAGGGAGGGATGTAGGGATGGGTCACTGTGTCTCCATCACTGTTGCTGGTGCCCAGCACCTGCATCTTGTGAGTACTGCTCTGGACCACAGCTCCATCATCTACTCAAGACTTTATTTCTCCATTGTGTTAGATTGTGGAAAGTACCCAAAGATGGGCCTAAATTAAGTATGTTCAAAGGCCAGACTGAGTTCAGTCCAAGGCCAAGTCATTCCCCTCACATTAATAACGTCAAGACAGTATTTCAGTATGTATCAGTTAAAACAATGTCATCATCTAAACACCTCACTGCAAATTCAGTGCTCACAGGCAGGCTGACAGTTCTGGGATTGGCATCTACTCAGAATTAAAATTTGGTTTGTAGAATACAGCACATTTTTCTAAACACATTTGGGGGGCGTTGTTTTTTTGGGCTGGTATTTATGATGTCTTATAGCTTCAGGAATTCAACTTATGTAACGTTCATGTTTCATTGGAAAGCATTCTGAAGTTTTGAATATGATTATAGGTATAATTGGAAATTGTAATGTTTAAATGTTGTATTATAAATATAAGAACTTGGATCCATGCTGTAAGTCATGCTAGCTAATGCCAAGAAAATGAACAGAGCAATTCAGACTTGACCCCTCACATTTTCTAACGCAGGAAGAGTATAGGAGTCATTTTTAAAATCGGGATATACAAGGAGTAATTTTAAAAATAATCTATTTCAGCACTTTGTTTTTTAGAAGATTTACTCCTCACTCCTGTAATCCTATCAGACAAGGTAAATTTATATATACAGACACAATCTGGTAAGCTTTTTTGATTTATTAATGTGCTACCTGGTTTATATGCCAATGCTGATCTGGCATGAAAAGAGTTTGGAGAAAATGCATTCAATTACATGAAGAGACATTTTCAGAAAACACTCAGTTTTTACTGGCTTGCTTCACTGGATTTGGAAGCCCGGTGACATTTTATTTAGTCCCCAGGTCACAGAACATTTCTCTGACATCACCAGCCTGCAAGAAGAGATGTGTTTTACAGTTTCCAATGTCCAGAGCAGAACTCCTTCCCCCTTTTCACTCAGATTTCCCATTGCATTCATATGGCTTAATATTTTTTACATGAAGACTGCTTTCTGTGGCAAAATGATGGCACATATCAGTGTCCAGGCTAGTTCCTTCTTCCAATTCTGTTCACAGTGGCTGTATCATCAACTTCACCGTGAGCAGAACTGGCCTGGGGGTGATAGCCTCTTTCAACAGGGTCAGTGTTGTCTTTTTTTGGCACCCATTGCATGTGACAGGGATGTGAGCAAAACTAAGCCAGTGGCCAAGCTCCTCCCAAATGGAGTCTGGCACACAAACCTTGCCACCACCATTTGGCATTATTTTTGGCAGGGAGCAGGTATCAAGTGCTTTAAGTGGATCGCTCTGGGTGACTTAGAACAGACCTGCAGGAGGAAACGTTGCTTTGGAAGGTTTGAAAAATTGTGGCGAAGGTTGCCTTTTCCTGCTAAACTCCAGTGGGCTTTTCACGGAGCTGCTGAGTGAGCGGCGTGGAGCCGGATCTGCCCTCTCATGCTTTCAGGTGGCTGAATCACTAAGCCGCACAAGGGAAGTCGTGCATCACTGCTGCCCCTATTGTGCTCGTTCTGGGGATAAAAGAAACACTGCGCTCTCATCTTCTTTCCCAAGAGTTTCCTACAGATAACCCCACTGAACGTAAAGCGCTTGCCCAGTAGGGACTATTGCAAAGGAATAAAACCGGAGACCCCTGTTTCTAGCCCCTTGCTCCAAAGAAAGTCGCAGCCGTCGTGCAGGAGCATATCCAGGAGCATCGGGTCCTCCGGAGGGGGAGGCGGGGTAGACAAAAGCGTGGCCTCCGTGGGCTGTGAATCCAGAGGCACTGGGCATGCACATGGTGTGTTTGCTTCTGGAGCAGCCTCTTTCCCTCCTCATCCTCCCAGTTCTCTTTCATAAATGACAGTACAGGTCTTATATTTACTCAAACCCCACTGTGCTCTGCAGTCTGGAGCTCCATGCATGAGGTGCCATCGTTAGGTGCGTGCAGGCTTCATGCATGGAAATATGGTACACAGGGGGATTTAGAGAATTATCCTGCTGGTGTCAGAAAATCACAAAGTCCAATTACTGGTGCTTTTAGCATTGTGGCACTGAGACTGCCCGTAAAGTTATTAGTAGCTACTTCAGGATTTGTAAAAGCCTTTAAAAATAAAAGCTGGGGCCTAAACATCTCAGCTATAGCCCTTTAGTGCTTTGGTTTGCAGCTCTATTTGGTGAATGGTTTTCATGTATAACGGAAGGAAAGATAATTTCAGGAAGTATAATACAACTAGTGATAATGGGTAATAAAACTGTACACTGTCCTTGCTCCTATAATTCCTCAGCTGTTTGCTTGCAATGCAGAGGGAGAGAAATGAAAGATAATTAACAAAGTATAGTGTGGAGTGATCTAATCAGTAAGTTGGATGTCTCAGCGTAAGCTAAATGCTAAACGGTGTCGAAGTCTGTAATTTCACTGGTTGCATTACCAACTTTTAGAGGCAAGAGCATCAACTAGATCATAACAAGACATAATGCTTTATAGATACGCTTTGCTTTACAGAGTGAAAAAGCGTCCTTTTACCTATCCCTCTCAAGTCATTCCTTGTGGCAACAGACCAATAACAATTGAGTTTTTAATCTTCTCCTATAATTCATTGGATTTAAAATAATTTACAGGTGTTCTGATTACAAGGGACACACAAAAAGCCAGCTCCATCCTGCATAGAGCCTATTTATCCCTGAATGCATATTCTTGGCTTCTGCCACTGCTAATGATACATTGAAGGGGAATTTTGCCCTGATGCCTCATCCACCTCTCAGCATAAAACTCTACCTTGAAGCCCTCTGTAATACCTAGGTATTTTTGCTAGGCAAAATATAATGAAGCCATAAATGCCTCAAAGGGGGTCGTTTAAGTATTTGATGCAGTTTTACCACTCTTGAAGGCTGAGACATAAAGACAAAGTGCAGCATCTTATCGAGCGGCAGCATCAACTGGGCTATGGTAATTGCAGAAAGACATTCAAGTTAAATTGCTCTGACTCTCATTTAGACCCAGCAAAGAATGTACAAACAGGCCAGTGTATAGAAATTTCTGGAACTGCCACAACTCCATTGTGAGCCTGAGCACCACATGAAAACCCTTTTAAATACCCATCCTGGGAGGCACACACACATTGCTTATGCAGTGTAAGGCATGTTTTTCTCTTTTTGTAACTGGAACAGGACTAGAAAGACCTGCATGGTCCTTGACAAACACCCAAAGTATCCAGATTTTTTTCTTATACCTGACAATGTCTATTAAATCTTAGTTAAAAAGTGAATTGAAAAGGAAGCATGAACAGGTCTGTCTAACAGCTGTGTGTCTGTGCAGCAGGCAGGAGGGCATCCTGCTTTCTGTTCCAGTTCGTTCCCTCTTGACTGTTCTTTTTGGGGAGGACCTTTCCCCACACAGGGAGAGATCTGCAGGTCTGACCATGAACCCACTCTCCTTGCATTTTGGTCCTTGGTGGAGAAAGGCTAAAGGAAAACTGCCTTCATCTCTGTACTGCACATTAAACATCTCAATGAAATAACTGACATGAATTCAAGTGTCATGGGAGATGAATTTGGCAGTCTTCCACTTACTGAGGATACAGCTCCAACGTCAAAAGTGCATGAGAAGGACCCTGGTACTGTACCAGCATCTATCCACCATGATCCACTGGAGTCAGTTTGATCTTCACATCCATTCAGCGTTGGCCTTTCTACTGAATTTATCAACAAAGGGTGGAAATTACAGCAGCAGTTTTAAAAACAAGGATATCTATTTATTGGCAACAGGGCAAGATCGTACAACCTCACAGGCAACTGAGAAGCCATCAAATGCTAGTGATTTTTACTCATGTTCTCTATGGATTGAATTCAAGCCAGTTGTCTAAAAGAAAAATAGCAAAGCACAGTCCAAACTCTGACTGTATGACTGAAAACCAGAATGAGCTGCTCTTGCAGTAGGAGCGTCCCTGGAGCTCCTCTCACCAGTCTGCTGGGTTTCCTTGGTGTTGGGCAATGAGGCTAACTCGGAAGCTGCTGGGTCAACATTAACCATAAATTACATAGCAACAAAGACAATTGCCAAGGACTCCAAAACAATTAAGTAGAGTCAGGCAAAAGGATTTAAAGTTTTTTTATAAAGCAAACAGTCAAGCGCTTGGCTGCCTTACCTCCTGCTGAGAAAGTTCTCTGATGGCTTGAGTGAAGGGCCATTTAGAGCATTTCAATTAGATTGAAAAACAGCTGTACCTGCTAAAAAAATAAGAAAAAACCAACAATGTATTGCAGGATGGACTTCCTCCCTATTGGGAGCTAATTACTCCTTCAAAGAAGGAAAGGCTTAGCTCAAGGTTTTTGTAAAGAGCTGGAAATGCAGGCATGGGGGATGAGATCAGGACTGAACTGGCAGTATACAGAGGGCAGGCTGGGTTAGAAGAGTACGTGAGCCCACCTTTTGTGTGGAAAACATTTGCCACGTAGAATGGATATTGTTTCAGCCCATCTGGACCAGATCTGATGAAAAAATGGGATCTTCTAACTCCAGTGGCTGCTGGGACAATAGGACATTTTACTTGAATTACATCACTGTAAGAGCAGGGCCAAGCTCATCTGCTCAAATGGAGCTTTTTGAGGGAAAATAGCACCTGCGATATTGGCGTTTAGAATCTTTTAGTGTGCAACTACTTTAAATAATGGGATGCTTTTTGTTTTCAGGAAATTTTTTGATACAATGTTTTTATACTTGGCCAGCTCACTGATCCTAGCGCTCATTGCTGCAGAAATTCACTGTTTCTGACATTTTCATCAGGAAAGTAAGTCAGGGCATTCTCAGCCAGGGTAGTCAGTAGCATAACACTTGGTTCAGGATAGATGTAAAAGCAAGTTCTAGTTTTAATCAGCACAACCTATATGAAAGACATAGGGGCTATGAACCTGGAGTATCGCAATCCCAGATGAATGCCTCAGACTTGGGGATGTCAAGGAAGGACGCTGTCTCTAATCAGAAATGAAAAATTTTGGGTCTGACACACAGCAGGAGAAAAATGTAGATTTTTAAGATTTGTTATGGGAGAGAGAAACCATTTCTCACCCAGGTGCACTGAGAGCGTGGTATGACCCGGGCTCCTGTTGGAAGACAGAGCTGATGCCAGCTGGAGAGCAAATGACGTGATCACCATCATGTTTTCAAATCCCAGCGTTGTAAATGCAGTCCTGGGGTCACACACTTGCACAGGCCCTGAACAAAGAGCTGATCCACATGGCAAACAAACAGGCAGAAATCATGAATTGCATCTAAATGTTGTTACAGCAACAAGATCAAGAAAAGGAACGGAAAGATCATCAGCAGGAGACAGGACAGAGAGAAAAGGAAAGACTGGAGATGAAAAGAAGTGGGGTTATCTGCCTTGCACTGTCAGATCAAGCTTTAGCACACCCTCTCCTCCTGTTCCTCCTCCCAGCCATGTTGTTGGACCTCCTTCTCCATGATCTTGACCCTTATGCAGGATGACTGGGAAATATGAGCCTGCTGCTTTGGTAGCTCTTATAGCTCTGCACACAGAGACCATAACTTCCCTCCCTTCCTGACGCTTTACTCTGTCAGAATGCCATCAGAGCTATTCCAGGTCACTCAAAACCACACTTCATTCACAACAGAATATGCTCAATGTATCAAGGGAAGGCAAAAAAGCAAGAAAATTACATGTAAACTAAGTAGAACTACTGATCTTTCAAGTTTTTTCACCTTGTTCATTCTACCCCCACCATTAACTCTTTAAACTCTTTGAAAACCAGCTGTCCTTTGCCTTGTCGTATAGAGCACTACATGGTGTTGATGGTTAATATGGAAATTAAACACTTAAGGGACAATACATTATATTATTACATTAAAAAGCAGCATGAGAAATCTGACATGCTTTTTTCCCAGAGAATATAAGGCAAAAGAACAGAGAGTGAGATGTAATGGATATTTGAGAATGCACTGTTCCTCATAGGCTGTACAATTATTGTAATTCAGACTCCTTATTCCCATTCAAGGACTGTGAGTCAACCAAACAGGGAGATTTTCTGACCGTGACATGAGGGTTTCATGCTCAAGGTCAGTTGCTGGCCTGGAATGTAACATGTGCCCATCCCCACGGAGTTCTTGTGTTGACATAAAGTTTTCTAATTCTATAAGAGAAGCTTAGAGGAATCCAATGTACACACCTGCTTAAGGTGGCAGGGTGAGGAGAGGGGAAGCATTGCTTTTAAAGCATCCTCACTTCCTTCTGCTGACCCTATAGAAATGTCATTGACTTTTAATCCGTATGTGGACATAGTAAATGTCTGGTTGGTGATGGCTGCTCACCATACGTGTCCTTTGCACTTGCAAATTCATGGACCTGTTATAACCATTTTACATGTACCTGGACGAGATTAACATTATCAGCATTTCTGCTAGAGAAAATGCTGTGATCAGCAGAGAAGATGGGCAGGAGACAGAAGGGAGCAGGGGTTGTGGAAATCTTAATGCACATTACCACGTATCTTCACATTTATCATAAGCATCAGGCACTTAAGGCCTGAAGTAGAATGCCTCACACCAGCTCCAGAAGCGGTGTGAGCCTAAACTCTACCTATTTGTCATCCAGAAATATTCCAAGGCAACACTGAATCCAGATTTTTTTCCTGCTCCACACTAGGAGAAACAGAACATGAAAGCCAAACTCCATCTTCTGCTGAAGACCATTGTCAGCAATACAGCAGATTCCATGGGCAACATTGCTAGTAACAAAAGAATCTACTCAGCTCACACCCATTTCAGCTCAGCACCCGTGCTTTCTTCTCAACTGAGATAATGATGCCATTAGTGTCAGCAGTGCTGCTTTTTCATACCAGTTGTGTGTGGCACCTACAATGATTGTTTGGGGCTTTTTCATCCCAATTTTCAAGGCACAGGGAATAAGAACAACAAAACCCTGACAGCTTCTATTGCAAGGAGAGCTGTTTTGCTGTAATACAGAACACTACCAGTGAGCTACGTAATAGACCTTGAAAGGTTCAGCTTACAAAGCATTTTAAGCCAATTTTTGCAAGCACAGTTACGTAAACCACGGAGCAGGGATTTGGACTGGTAATGCTGAGAGCTGGTTAACATCAGCAGTGCTAGCAGGGAAGTGATATAGCTGGGCAGAGACAGGGAGAAATGGATGAATGGGATGCTCCCCGGCTATGCTGGCCAAGCGGATGCATGACTGCAGCAGCTAATGTTCATACCCAAGCAGGATCATTTCCATATTTGTAGGATGAAGCCAGAAACTGTGTAGTTTATTACCCATGAATCTTCCAAGCAAGACATTAAACAGTCTGCTCTTGTTTGGATTGTATGGACACTCATCTTCCCTTAGCACTCGCCCTAAGTAAAACATTTACTCATCTGTCTTGAGCTAAAATCTCTTCACTGTTGTGTTGCATAGTAAATATTTAGCACTGGCACTCTCCTACCCTGTGCTGTGACTGCACCGTGCAATGAGAAGTGCTTACAGAGTCTTTGAGATGAAAAGTAATACATCAATACATTGCCATGAAATATAAATTGAAAATACAGTATCATTTTGGATATAAAGATTCTGAGAGCAAGGATGGTCATTTACTACACATTTCCATATTGCCTAAGACAGTAGGACCCTGACCCAGCTTTGGGCTCTCTAGGAGCATCATAACGCAAACAATAATCACAAATCTAGTAGAAAAGTTTTTGTGTTATTAGCATCGCTCCAAGAGATACAGTATGACATTATGTTGCTGGATAAACACATAGAGCCCTAGACAGTTAGGCTAACCTCCAAAATCAGGGCACTGCTTTACAGGGAACTAAAATCCACTTTCAATTTGCTATAAAATTTCCCCTAAGCCCTGTCATGAAGCCTCCTATATGTCAGCTGAGATTTCAGTGGGATGCAAAATATCAGCGTTCTGCTACCAAAATGGCTATTGTACATTAAGCCATCGATATTTTCGTATCTGTTGTACATCATCACATCCATTGCACTTTAGCAATTAGATTTCTGTCATTAACCTTGCTCCTGAATAAAGTTCCAGGATGACGTGATCATCAGTGTTGAGCTACTTTAGCCTATTTCCCTATATCCATAGAACTCAATTAGCTTCTGTGGCATAATTTTGGATTTACACAGCCTGAGTGTGAGAGAAAAGCACTAGTCCTGCTCTTTTGAGGAAAGTGGTGAGGAGGGCAATTCTTTTCAGCCCAGTGAACACATTGACCTCATGAAAGCGATTTCTGCACAACCACACAATTCCCTGGATAGAGAAAGCACGAAGGAACGTGTGAGTGGATGGCTGGAGCTGCCCCTTGCCTCTCTTCTCCTGATAAAACATTGTCCCTGTGTAACTCATTAAACCGTTTAATCTGCTCTCTTTTTTTTTTTTCATTTTTCTATGGATCATTAAGTGTAGCTCTGCTGCTAGGATTAGACACCTGTATCCTCCCCCAAGGAGTGTCTTGCCATGGGGTGAGTGGCAGAAAGTTTTGGCACGGCTCGCCTTAGCCTTGCTCTCCCTTTCCCATTTCAGTATTGCTTTAGAAGCATGAAACAGGGTGGTGGGGAATTAAACACTGTTGTGGCAAAGGATTATGTATAGTTTTTACTATACCCTGAAATGAGGAGACAAAAGAGAGGATAATAGGGGGGAAGGCTGATATTAAAGCCAACTACCAGCTTAATCAAAGCAAGCCTCAAAAAACCAAGGTGATGGCTCAAGACAAAGAACCCACCACAAATAAGCCAGCCAAGGCAAAGCAGTCAGTTTTCCTGCGTGAGCAGGATGCATTGGCAGCCTCTGCGTGGCTTAGGCAGGATGACAGAACGGATTCAAACAGGAGAACATCATCAACAGCTGTTCAGGCTGCTGCTTCAATATTGCCTGGCTGCCGTCAATTTGCCATTTATTCCCTTCAGATGTACCCGGTTTGCCTCACTGCTTTTCAAAGGAAGGTTTCTGGCTGCATGCTGCATGGCACCGGGCTATCACTCATCCCATCAGATGTTTGATGATTGCACTGAGCTAGAGATTGGCAGTGACAGACATTAATGGGGGCATTACCAGCATTATTAATGTACGTTCGCTTTTCTGCTTCCCCTGCCTGCACGGCTTGCGGATCTGTTCAATTGCTTGCAGTGAAATGACCCAATGCAAAATCATACAGGAAAGAGAAAACATAGTTACAGCATTTCCTAGGTGTAAATCATCTTGCATAATACCATGCTGTATTGCCATGCATTGTATCTATCCTCTGTATATATGCCAAGGAAAGGCAGTATTCAGTTACTTGCATATGGAAACAAACATGCTTTATGTTGCTAATTCTTCTCTTTAAGGTGCAGTACTTGGAAATTGCACAGAAGGACAATATCCTGTTGTGCTACGGTGGTTTCCAGGATAGCAATGCTCTCAGTCTGGGGGCCCCTCTGCATCCATTCCTGTCCTGACTCACAATCAGGAGTCTGTTTAAACTCACTAGGGCAAGTTCATGCCAGGAGTGTTGCCAATCAGACAACAAAGTGACACGGGGAGTGGATGTGCCATGTTTTCCTTGCAGTTACGCTGTGACGCAGCTCAGCGAGCGGCTGGAGCTCATCGCACCTTTCACAGCGCTGCAGAGCTTCCCAACTTAGAAAACTCCTCTCTATGAAGTGGTAAAATGTGTAGCAACTTTCAAGCGAAAGGATGATGTTTTGATTTGATTTGTTTTGATTATTATGTGTGGAGCTTTACATTCATGTAATGAATCAGAGCTCATCCTGAAAAAGACTAAACTATATTTAGGAACAGCCTGTGCAGGCAGTGCTGCTAATGCTGCCACAGTGGGTACATGTTGGTTTTTAGCACAAGTCTTCCAGTACCAGCTCCTGCCTGTGGTGGAGGAGCAGCTTTTACATTCTGCTAGTAACAACAGCTACCAGGAACGGGGTTTGTTTTGCAGCTGCCTTGAATAAGCGTGCATGTTGCCAACAGCACTGATTCCTGGGAACAAAGTCTGCCTGGTTTTGTTTTCAAATATTAACCTCCTGCAGTAAGTGCCAACATACTTCACCTATTTTAACAGAGATCTGCAGAGGGATTGTTCTGGGAAGGAGAAAGGTTTGCCAAAGGAAGAGTGACCATCCTTCTCTCAGAATTTTTGTCTGGGAACAAAGGGACAGAGTGCTCTGAAATGCATAAACTCAGCCTTCAACTTCTCAAGAAAATGCCTCATTTTAGCAACTTTCCCTTTCTCTCCCATATTTATTTCCCAGTCTCATCGTTCACTGTGTAAAATACTGGTACTGAGACAGTCTTGCAAAAAAACATGCCCTCTGCTGTAGAGAGTAACAAAGCTCTGCCCACCTCTCCCAAACTGATTTCAAAGTTTAAAAGCCCAGTTTTGTGCAAGCAGAGTCTCTGCTTAGGCAAATGCCATAATTGACATATTGGCAGAGGAGTGGGGAACAAACACCCCTCCTCACACCTGCACTGAACCCACACAATTTATGGCCTGGAGGATCAGGTAATTTGCCCCTTTTTATATTAGGGGCAGCAGATGCTTATCTGAATGAGGGGATTTGGGTGTGCTTCTGGTGCATGCCTCAGCTATGACCCAGTGCATGATCTTGGTGAGATACTGCTCTCCACCTGCCCCTACTCCTCATCTGCTTTGGTTTTCAGGGGACCAAAACTTACGGTGAGGGCCAGCAGGAGACTGCAGTGAGTTTCAGGGGGATTCATCCACCCTGATCTGGATGAGCAGGATCCTGGGTGAGCCAGCAGCATGCTCGTTGCCCCGGCTGAATGTCCTCCTTGGCTGAGGAAGCTGGAAAAGCTGTTCCCAGTGAGGCAGGGGACTGGGAGAAATACAAGCTGAAAGAAGCTGAGGGCTGTGGAGAAATTCCAGCTCCCCCCAAGTCTGGGATCTTGGTGTGATGCTAAGCTAGTCCCTTCAACCAGACTTCTCACACATGGTTGTCAACAGGCATAGAGACTAATGATTTTTTTTTTTTCATTTAAGTTTAACATTTAGTTAATGTTTTTTTAATAAATTTAAAGCAAGATTTCAGGTTGCAATTAAAAACAGCCTTTTAAGATAATAAAAATAGCAACAAAGTGATTGTCACATTCAAAATCAACAGCACAGCAAACACTATGCAAAAAGTGTTGCTGTTTCAAATCTGCATTTTTCACAGAGAAAAATGGAGCAGACACCCTCCCTCATGCCCCCAAACCCCTAGTTTGACAGGGTTAGGGATTGTTTACTCTCCATTTTCTGATTTCTGCCTAAAAACCCTTCAGTCTGACTGGCAGAAGTGCTGAACACTTAAAGCTGCAATTTTAGTCCATGGGAAACATACTTTCACCTCCGTCTCTTTTTGCCTCACGTTCCTCGTGTGTAGAAAAGGGCTAAATTGCTTTTCATTTTTAAGAGTTATTGTGAGAGGGTATTTCTAAATGCCTGTGAAGCAGCTCACTGCCAACTGTAAAGTCCACAGGAAGGCTCATGAAGAAATGAGTGCTCCTTCCCACAGTGGTGTGAGGTAAATAAGGCGTAGGACCGCACACCGAACAACACCGAGGCAGCGATGTGTTGCACAGCTTCTTCCTAAGCGAGCACCATCCATCGCGTCCAGGGGATGAGGCAGGGTGAGCACAACACGGGCTGTGTGGCACTGGGGAGTTATGGACCACCACAAAATCTAGCCTCTGAACGGGATGAACTGAAGCTGCGTGGATGATTTTAATCGGGGCATTTCCTAATACAAATGCATGACTTTGCAGCCTTGAAAATGTATTTTAATTGAAGGTGTTTGTGTGTACGAAACATGGTGCAGAATAAGTGAAAATCCCTGCCTTAACCAGCTCTGTTATAGCACATTGTCTCTTCTAAAGAAGTTATTTTCAAAAAATAAATGGATGTAGGGCAGATCTCAGGTGATTGTACAAAATTCTACCCCATCTCCTCATTGGGTCTTCTCCCAATATGGAAGCATTTCCCATTTTTCCCTTTTTGACCAACTAAACCAAAAAGCTAGGGCAAGTCACCTTACAAAGCCCATTCTTACAAGGTTTTTAGGCTACAGTCATTTGGATACATTTCAGATAAGCAGCCAAACGTGTGCATGCTTATCCAAACCAAACCTCTTATGATGTTGGCTCCCTACTATTAACCTTGTATCCTATTAGTAGGATTTCTGGTGACTTTTCAGGATGCCAGTGCTGTATTTTGGTTGGCTGTGGGTGACCTGCTCTGGATGACCTAGGGGTTAAAATGTTAATTGAGGATTCCAAACATGTAATTCATCTCAACCTTTATATCCCCTAACTCGCTAGGACTTATTACACCTTGAATAGTAGGTCTTGATTTGTATAAAATGACTTACAGAATAAGAAAACCCCTCTCAAGGCCTGGAGGACAGTTCCTTCTCTGGAGCCAAGAAGCTGTTCAGGGAAAAAAGCATTTTTATAGGGCCTATTTCAATTTGAGGGATACCAAAGGTTGCATCTGTTATTTAAAGTGGTATGATACACAGATAACGTAAATCAGGGTATTTCCATTGACTCCAGCTGTAGGAAAAAGACAAGAGAGAAACTATGAGTTGCTCTGCCTGGGTGCAGATTAATGTATATATGTAACTGGTACCCAGAGCATGAGACAGGGCTGAAATGCATACATCCTTACACCACAGCTGGGAGACAGCGCAATGCCATTCTCCCCACTTTTCCGATGAGAAGCTGAGATGCAGAGTAAGCGCACGCAGGGCAGGGAACAGAGGCCCCAGATGGTCTATGTTTATCTATGATATATTTTCCCACCCTTTCTTGTTGCACTACATTGCCAAAGCCAGTGAGTGGCTCCATGGGATGGGAAGCTCCTCTCTGGACTAGTTTTGCCTGGTCTCCAAGTTCCCAAAAACTTGAGGAGGGCAAAGCAGTTGGCTTTGCCCATGTGAGAGAACATGGGCGTGCCCATGTGAGAGAACAACCTGCAACTCACGCACTCCAGGAGTAGTTTTTATTTAGAAGCATGCTTGGCATGAGATGGTCAGGCCCAGCTTCTTGCACTCCAAAAAGAATCCCCCCCAAAATACATAGTGTGAGCTGTTTTCTGCTTGGTGCAATGGCACAACCATTGCCACTCTGTCAATACAACAGAGCACTAGTTGCTTCAAGTGCCTGCGGAGAGAAGGAGCCCCTCTCCCTTCCCCATGCTCCTGCTTTCTGTCACTCTTACTTTAGCATGTGCAGCAGTGAGGGACTGGTGGTAATGTATCCTAGGTTTGATATGTTCATCTCCTCTCCTCCTCCCACCTCATATTCCCTTGGGCGAGTTGCTCGAATCTAAACTCTCGCATGCTGAGATCTGTCTAGCACCCAAGTTAAGTCAGGTCAGCCTGCCACAGCAAAACAGCTGATGCTGAAGAAAGGAGAGTGGGTGGTTAAGAGCTATGTATGATCAGCCCTGTATAAAAGGCATTTCCTTCCTTTACTCTTCAAAACATTGGTGGGGAGAGAAAGATGGCCACACTTTAAGTAGTGAATATTTTCAAGAAGTTTATTTTGTAATGCTCCAAGGTGAATAACCGTAGCACAGCACCCAGGGCTGGGTGCTGAGCATGGTTAGAAAAGGGCTGTGAGGATCGGGAGCCACACCTCGCCCCCGTCGTGGCTGCCACCAGGTAAGGTTCTGCTCAATGCTTGAAGGGCAGGAGCTGGGGAAAGTTATAATGAGCCTAATTCATATTGCTGCCTTCCTTGAGGTGGAGGGTTATTTTGTTTTGTTTAATCAACTGTGAGACATCGAAAAAATTAACATTTCAAAAGTGTGTGTTCGCATGCACAGTTACGTCCGTAATTCTTGAGGGCTTTTAAGGCATTCAAGAGGATCCAACAGTGCTGAAGTCATGGAACAAATCCCTAATCACTCTGACTTTATCCTCTTACACTTGGACCCAATCTGCTCAGTGTTAAAGCACCCAAGATGTGGTAACAGAAGAGAGAGCCCAAGGTCACTGTGCCATGCAGTCTCTTCTTTATCATTCTCTGATTGACTTTTGAGAAGATGAAACCTCCAAGGGTAATACAAATCAGCAAAACTTGAACAAGTAACACCAGCTTCCAGAATTTTGTTACAATGTCAGTAAGTTGGCTGCCTCCATGAACAAAATTTTGCCCATGTACCTATGTGAGAGGAGCCTGGTGGATCTACCCCAGATACAGCATTTGGGCCCTAGGTGTGCTGAAATATACTGGCTTAGCAATGCTGAGGGACTCTAATCTCCGTTATATGGCACAAACCTAATGCATCAGTTCCTCTGAGTTATTTTTGGAAGGGAAATGCCCACATAAAAAAACCCTGCATGTTGTGGTTTAACCCCAACTGGCAACTAAGCATCACACAGCTGCTCGCTCATTCCCCCCTGGTGGGATGGGGGAGAGAATCAGAAAAGTGGAAGTGAGAAAACTCGTTGGTAGATATAAAGACAGTTTAATAGGGAAAGCAAAAGCCGCGCATGCAAGCAAAGCAAAACAAGGAATTCATTCACCACTTCCCATCGGCAGGCAGGTGTTCAGCCATCTCCAGGAAAGCAGGGCTCCATCATGTGTAACGGTTACTTGGGAAGACAAATGCCATCACTCCAAACATCCCCCCTTTCCTTCTTCTTCTTCCAGCTTTCTATGCTGAGTGTGACCTCATGTGGTGTGGGATATCCCTTTGGTCAGTTGGGGTCAGCTGTCCCAGCTGTGTGTCCTCCCAACTCCTTGTGCACCCCCAGCCTACTCATTATCAACACTGTTTCCAGCACAAATCCAAAACATAGCCCCATACTCGCTACTGTGAAGAAAATTAACTCAACCCCAGCCAAAACCAGCACACTGTACTAGATGAAAGCTAATTTAATCAAGTGCATTTATATAATTACTTTCATATGAACAACAATTGCTGAGATGATTTATAGAGAAGGGGACAAAATTAGTACTGTAAGATGACATAACACCAGTGCTCAGAAATTTGCAGTCAAGGGGGAAATGTGCCAGATGTTCTGTAGTACTTAAAGCTAATGGGATGCCACATTAATCACTCTTTAAGGCATCCTTCCATGCTTATATATTGGAAATTGTTATCTTCCTTTTAAATTGCACATTCCTGATTTCATCACACTGGGTCTCAAATCGAGGTCATCACATCAGCATCATACCTTTGAGTGTGTCAATAGTCCATGATCAGACTGAGATTTTTACACACTATGTGTCCAGGGGGTTTCCTTGGAGATTTATTGCTTACTCCTGCCAGAGTTACAGCACGTATTGTGCCTCCTAAATTGGCACAGTCCAAAGATCTGCTAGGTACAGAAATCAGCTGCTAGGAGTTGTGTGTTTAATTACACCCATTACACACTCAAATTACCAGAAACAGTTATAGCTGGTCCCAGGGAAACACTGAAGTGGTCCAACTAGGAGCTCACAATATCTCTATAATTGGTCTTTGTACCAAAATAAATAGATTAACTTGCCATACCGACCCAGAAAAGAGAAACAAACTGGGAATGACAACAGTAATCTTAGTCCTACCTACTCTGTATCTTGCCCTATAATATACTGCCAGTCCTGCCAAAACAAGGAACAAAGACTGAAACAGAGTCAGCAGATGAAGTGTTTGGATCACTGGTTTGGAGACACCAAAGAATCAAACATGTTAAGTAATAGTTAACCCTTTTATCCCTTATCTTTTGAGAAGCAGCAGTCCTGGTAGACATTAATCAGAATTTGTCAGTGGTTTTTACCACTCCCACTCCTGCAATGTTTGGGCTTGAATTAACTATTAGGTTAAGTTGTCTGAAAGTCCACCCATTGATTTTTAGGACAATTCCCTGAAAATTGTTTTTTTCCCTCTGTCTTTCAAGCAGTGGTCAAGCCAAAACTTTCAGGGAAAATTAAAAGAAGGGCTAAGATCCAAATACCAAAGGAGGCAAAGACAGACAGCCAGAGAAGGGGACTGTATGTGGGAGGCTATTAAGATTGCAAAGCGAGGCAGATGAGATCTATCTGGCTGAGAATAACCCAGGGAAGTCCCGAGGACTGCTGAAGAATTTAACTTTGCAGACCAAGCTGGCAAAAACATGGTTGTAAATCTAATGCTTGCTAAGCTGTATCTATTGAAGTGATGCCATGGTGTGCACAGTGATTGAATTTTTGCACATTAGTATTAACAGTCTAAGTTCTCCCCCACATTGACCAATTATTTTTATAAGTTTTAGAAGCTTAGCAAATTTTCTGGAAGGGGAAGAAGCTGTCCTAAAGAGATTTTAAAGCTCAAAAGCATTTCCTAGGTCTTCCCATTGCCACTTGCAGCGCCAGCTATGCCTCCTGACAGCAATTAGATCAGACCCAGCAGAAAAAGCAACTGAAGAATTAGATTGAAATGTTCACATAGCTGTATCCAGTGCACAGAGTGCATGAGGCAGAGTAGCCTGTACCAGCTAACACAGTCAGAAAAGAGAGATAACAGGATGCTCTTGCCAGCTATTTTATGTGAGGGATTTTGAGAGCCTGATTGTTGTCATGAATGAGGGCACAGTATCCCCCAGAACGATTGCGCTAGTCACGACACTGACCCACTTGTATGGAAACATCATCTGGCAAGGATGTTAGTGAGCATCCTCTGACACTTCCGCTGCTTGCCAGAAATAGTTGTTTGTCAATCGAGGAGAAAAAAAGGAATGAAGTGTGTGACAGGGAGTGGAACAAAGTGGTATTAGGAGCCCAGGAGTGCAGGAAGATGTTAAAGCAAAGGAGGAACATCTGGGCAGAGATCTGGCCCCTACTGAAGTCGTCGGTGAAGTGCTTAATTGGCTCTTACAGGACCAGAATTTCAACCTTGACGAAGGAGGGTTTTCAGGAGTGGGATGAAAAGCACATCTGTGTGGAAGAAGTGGCTGGACTGTCTGAAGCTCTCGGATAGTTTTAGCTGAGGATCTTTTATCCTGCATACATTTGCAGAAATAGACTGAACACGATGTAAGACTTTTGCATTGTTTGAAGTGCTCTGTCTGGGTGTGGAGATCTATAGAAAGAATAGCTACAGCCATTAGAACTCAACAGGATGCACATGTCTCTTAATGGCACATAAATGTAAACTGTGGGTAACTCCTGCAAGGGGTTTCCTTCTTCTTTCCCTAGACTCTGCTACCTGGGGAGATCCAAGAGCAATAACTGATGAAGGGCAAACCTCCTCACAAAGGGTGGTGGCACAGGCGTGAGGATGCCTCAGAAGGCTCTTAACTCAGACAGCAAGTGAGGGTTTGCCTGCACTAGATACTGATAAAATAGCAATAGGCAGATGAAAGGCAGACTTTTTAAGCTGCTGTAGGAGCAACAGCATTATCAGAGGACCAGAAGAGGAGATGTGTAAATGAGAGCAGAATTTGGTGCAAAAGCCTGAAAACACCTCAGTCAAATAGCATCTCTTCTAGAGGTTATAAGACATGTTGTATGTGAAGCGTGCATTAGCTCCAGTCTTCCGGCAAAACATTAGCAGAAGGACTTAAGCTGTCAGTCCATCACACATGCTGGAGGCAGGAAACTTCCATGTGTGTGCACCCAACAGTTGCATTTCTTTCCCAAAGTACAGGTTAAGAGGGATGTAGAAACCAAGTGGGAGACGCTGCCTCTCAGAAACACAAGAAGCTGCCAGTCAGAGTACAGGGGACACCTTGTTTCTGTGCAAAGCAGTTCATGGTGCCTGCTCCCAGGTGCTGGGGCACTCAGCTCTGGCTCACCCCAGGCAAAAACCTGCTGCATGCGTTTCCTGTGCATGGCCAGACCATGTCCCATCATTTGCTTCCTAGAACTTTAGCAATGGGTTCTTTCTCTTCCTGACTTTCAAGGGGTCCAACTTGTCTTTCCAAGTGACTTCTGCTTTTCTGGCTAGTGCTTCCCAAATCCATTTTCCCCTCCAAAGCCACCCAGGGGCAGCAGGGCCAGCAGGAGAGCCGCATGCTGCTGCAGCCAGACAGCCTGGGGGTGTAATGCCCAGGACAACCCACATCCACCACATCCCACCTGGGAGCTGTGGATGACAGCTGGGGAATCACCCCTTTTCCACAGTGCCTCCAAACGCAATGAGATTGGGAGAAGGAAGCAGCTGGGGGATCTTGCAGACAGTATCATCTTTAAGATGGCAGAACAGTTGCTCACGGGAACAGGCAAAGGCTCTCTGTTTGAGACCTTTAAAATAATATTGGAGGAAGTCCTAGAAAACACAGTGCCAGGAATATTTCTGGTTTGATGCTGTGAGTTAATTGCTTAGAGAATTTTTAAAACCTCCCTCGTTATTTGTCATAACAAACTTCCCTTCTGCCTTGGAAATAGACTTTCCTCTTGGTTACAGCAGTATAAATCAGAAATTAATCCATTAAAGGCAAAACATTGTATCAGCATGAAGGTAAATCAGACCTTCAAACATCAGTAGCCTGCTATGCTTCTCCCAAATTAGTCAAGGATTACTCAGGTCTTGGACTAAATTTTATCAGTTTCAGAAATTTACCTCCCATGTACTTCAGCTCCCATGTGCAGGAAAACTAGAGCTGAATTTGACTGGTTTAATTCTAGGAAGACTAACTTTTCATTGCCCTGACAGTACAACAGTCATTAAAGCTGGTCATTAATTATACTTCCATGTAATTTAGGTGGCCATGGCTTAAGTGGTAACCCGTCTCAGAGTCTGTGCTTTCTAGATGGCAAATAGGTCAGGCTCAAGAAATTTCCATTATTTAGAGACCGACAAAAGAACGCATTTGAGAAAGCTAGGAATAACTGCAAAAGATGAAATTGCACTAGTCATTTAAGCTAGTAGTCAACTATATGTGATCACTATAAAAATAACATCATATAATACAATGGATATGAAATGAATTAAAACTGCAACCTACAAGCTTTGATTACATCTACAGACCTCTTTTGAAAGAAGAGCTGATTAAGTTTATAAGAATGAGCAACTAACTGTAAAATACCTAATTTTTTCCATTTTAAATGCTTACCATGTTGTGTATTTTATTTCTGCACTCTTCAGGACTTAACTTATATTCCTGCAGTCAAAAGGGCAAAATCCTTTAAAGAGGTTATTTTGAACTCCACTGACCACTGATTGCACACCGTATTTGTAAAGCTAGAGGACATATAAATCTACCTTTCAGTACCTGAGTCTTTTCCGATGCTGTAAAAATCTTACTGCATCTATAAAATTTATCCCAGAGGAAGTGGTGTAAAGCCTGACGTGATAAAATGCATCTATCTCCATATGTGCATTCATTAGTCTGTGCAGAAACACCCTTCATCAGTCACTGCGAGGACATGTTTACTGGCTGCCTTAAACATCAGCTTGGACTGGTTAGCAATTTTTACAAGCGAGAGCACTGCGTATAAGAGTGTGAAGTCAAATAAATGGTGGGTAGCTTCGCTGAACATCTAATTGACTGATCAACACAGATGAATGAAGAGCTGAGAAGAAACAGCAACAGAGTGAGTCCAGGAAGAAAACAATTATGGGATGACTTAGGCTGGGCTGATTGCGTGCAAGAGCTCTGCTGCTAGAGACAGATGGCTGAAACACGAAGGTGCACAGCCAAGCTTGACTTCTTCAGCTTTACTCCTTTTTCAGCCTTAGAGGTTCGACTCTACGTTTCAAACTAAGCTTGGGAAAATAAGAGCAGGCTGCAGCCCAGTACAAAGAATCAAATCTTCCTTTGAAAAGCCCAGATGTGCTCTCCATGCCTGTGGACTCCAGCCTTGCACAGCAGCAGAAATGCTGCTGCAATGGGCAGAGGGATCATGCCTGAGGTATTCCACCCACAACATACAACGCTGATGTGTCAACATGTTTCTGTTATCCAAAATTCTCTTGGAAAGACCTCCCTCCCACCGTTAGGGGCTCCAGGATGTCAGGAGAAACCTCTGCACTGAATGCCAAGAGCCAAGCATTTTGCATTCACCCCACTGCCCTTCATGTCCTGCAGTATTAGGGGTTTCAGCTGCTCTGCTGCTACGGCTAGAGTGTTACAAGCAAAGTTTATGTCCACACAGCCTTAAATGTATGGGGTAGTTTATCCTACCTGTGAGTCAAGGATTATTACTTCCATTTTATAGGTGGACAGCAGACAAAAATTACACGAGCCACCAAGGACATACAAGAAAGGGCTGTGGCACTATGGGAGCAGGGACAGCCTGGTCCAGCATCTCAGCCTCCATGCTGAGGAGGGAGGCATCAGCACAGTAAGTTCAGCTCTGGATCAAGAAAAGAGAAGGATACACCATCAGGCTTGGATAAAGCCATTTTATAAATATGATTTTTTTTAAATTGGAAGAAGACAATTTTTTTTAAAATTGGAAGACAAGGATAATGAGATGAACGAACACACTGAGGACTGAACGAGGTCTCAGCTCATTCTTGCCCTCTTGGACAGGCCTGCTGTTTTGCTCACGTAACAGTGGGGCAGAGGCAAGGAAAGACTCGCACCCTGCGCAGTAGCACACCTTTTCATGCTGATAACAGGTCCACAGAAAAAAGGTGGCAGCCTTGGCAATGTATTCTTGGAAAGGCACCCTCAGGGAAAACATTTGTCTGACATAGCTTGGGAGGAAAGATGGACGTTGCTAATTCATTCTGGGAGTAATACAGAATTCTCTCCTAGGTGGTGTGGGGCATGTATGGATGGGCAATGGGAATGTATTTTTTATACAGCTTTTTCTATTTCCAGCTGGATAACAAGGTGGCTGGAAAAATTCTACCTTAAGAAAACAGGGGGATATGAGCCTGGGACTAAGATAACCTGAAGTGTTTTTGTCTGCGAATATTTGAATTTTTTGCTGAGCTGAAACAGGGACCACACATGGAGTTTTCTGGGGAATGGCAATCCTTCAAGTACTGGCTGTGCTAGTCTAATTTGATGAGAGACAAGAGAAATCAGGTATTTCTTATCCCGAACACAGACTGGGGTGTGCTTAGGGCCCAAGGGACCAGCAATAAAAACCTTTGGAAATGAGATGAACGATACATTCTGTGGGTTAATTTCTGCTCTGTTGCATCACAGTCTCTTCTAATTAAAATCTCAGGGAAATTGGCCCCTCTTAAATAAAAATTAGGATTCCATGACATTTGAGCCATAAGCACGGTCACGGTAATAGTTACTCCTTTTTCAGCTTCTCTTCATTTACAGAGAAACGTCGAGGCGGCAGAAATCCACTGCAGCTGCTTGTGGCCATTGTTCCAAGGCTTTTTGGCACTTTCCTGGATTCAGTATTGGCCCTTGGAGGCCCTTTGGGATAGTTTTCATGCTGTGCTCTGCTAGTTGATTGCCATCTTGAGCCAACTCTATGAACCTTATTCTAAATTAAAATAGGAATATGCAACTCTTGAGAGAAGGAAAGCAAAGGGGCTGGGCTGAGAAATCTCTGGTACTCTTCTTGTGGTCTGTGACTTTCATCTGCTTCCTGGTAAGTCTCAAAATAAAACAAAATATGTGGAGCCGGAGAAGGATAATCTAGCTAGTTTGCCTGGTAAAAAAGTTGTGGAGGACAGTCCTGCTCCTGACACCATGGAGGAGGATTACCCAAGATGTGTCCTCTCAGCTTTCCTCTAAGCGAGGGGAGTGGGACACAGTTTGTCCTTTTTCCTTTCTGCTCCTCCCCATTCCGTGTCCCCCCGCCACCACCTGTGGGGTGATCACTCAACATGACATTGCATGAAATAGATCTTCCTAAACATGATCTCTCTTTAAGAAATTATCTGCAGGCAAGGCATATCTTCATGAAACCTCATATTCACACATGAAACCGCGTAGTGGCTCTCTGGCCCTGGCAACCGCATTTCCCACTAGCACAGCTCCAAAAGGCTGCTCTGGCAGGGAACACTGATCAGCCTTTTACCCCAGGCATGGGTATTGGGCTAGCACATCTTCCCAGGTGCCTTTCCACGTCTTTCAAGGTCCTGAGTCCATGGGAGACCGCAAGGACAATTTGTCACTGGAAAGAGCTAGTCCTAAACACCATTCCCCCATTTCCCTTGCAAGTGCCTGCAGTGCAGTGGCTGCGTCTCTTGTTTCTAGCAGCTTAGTTCTTCCTATGTTAAGATAACTTTTTCTTTTGTAGCTACTCTCCATGCATTTGTCAAGGACACATTTGTTGTGAAACTTTAAAAGGTAAGTGGCTCTTTGCTTCAATGTTTTGTTTTTTCTGGTTTTTTTTTTGATGTAGCAATCTCCACTAAAGGCACATTTTTAAATTCTCTGTATATCCCAGTGTCATTGCAAATGATTGCTTTCTAGGCTGCAGTTGCTTTCCAAATTGATGATGCCAGAGCAAGATGCTGACAGAAAAAAAATAATATTTGCAAATAACATTTTCACAGCAGCTATTATTAAGAAATAAAAAAAAAAGGAAAAAGAAACCAACAGTTGGGAAATACAGCAAGTAGTATCTAACGCACTTCGCCTGTAAAATAGGAAATGACCAGCATTTTAGAATATCTTTCCACTTACATAGCAATCCATTAGATGAGCAATGCACTATACTGGTTAACGCTGTCTCCACTTTTAGAGCTACCTGGAAGATTTCATTCTGACAAAGGGTTCCAGAGGGAAAAATATGTTTTCAGAAATTGCCCTTCGGAGGCTTTGCATGTCAGAGCAAAGGGAAGCAAAGGAAATGGCCAAAAGTTTGGGGTTCTGACTTGCTGCAAGAGATTTGTCAGGTGAAACTTTGCTATTTTTGACTGCAGTTGGTACAACCCACATGCAAGATGCATTTGAAATGTCAAATACCAGGCTTCAAAAATGTAAGACAAATCTTTTTTCTTCTGTACAGTGAAGTTTGCAAAGTCTCTGTTTTCCTGTATCAGCCATACATACCCAAATATGCTTGGCTATTGAAATAATTGCCTGGAGGATACGCCAACCCCAGCATGGAAAAAAATATATGCATATTTCTCATCCTCTCCCTCTCTTTTCTTGTCTAACATAATCTCTTCTCCTATTCCCCAATGAAAACAATAGAAAGTTTTTCTTGTGTACTTCCCCTGTGGTCACTTGTGGGTGGGCATAAATTAAGTGATTATTACTGCTATATTACTCTCTTGAGGGAGGGATTAAACCAGATTTGAAACCCAGGCAAGGTCAAGAAAAGGAAAATGTAGCACCTGTACATTAACTGAAAGAGCATGCTGACCTTCCGCATGACATGTCAAACACCAGCTGCACTGTACAGAAACAAACTCTTGTTCCCAAGCACCATGCAGCAAGGGCTCAGGGTGGGATTTTTTATTCCAGTTACTTTTCACTTTATTGTGCAATGCAGTATTTACTCCTGTAGCCTCACAGTCAGCAGTTCTCCAATTCTGTAATTCAAGGTAAGTCAATAAGTGGTTGTTGGAGAGCAAAATCACCACAATCGAATAAGTGCTCTGTTTCAACATGTATACACAGGCAATGGTTTTCAAAAGGAAGGGTGTGAACAATAAAAGAAGATTAAACCCACAAATGAATCAAAATTCAGGCAGCAGGATTCAGCTTTCTGAGTTAAAGTGCTCCTTTACACAGGGCCTAAGCAAGATCCCTGAATCTGAACCATCGCAAATTCCTACAGAGACCATGTGAACATTGGAGTCAGTCATGACCTTTCTGGCCTCTGCCAAATTAATAAACTTAGTTTTATTGCCTCTGCATCTCAGTGTAGCTAGAAAGCCAGATCCCCTGCAGCCTCACCAGACTCCACAGGCACTTAGACATGCAGCCCCCTGTGCTGGAAACCAGCCCTCTCCCTCTCTGTTCTTCCCACCTTCCTCAACATGGGAAGGTGTTAAAGAAACACTTTTAGTAGCTAAAACATGGTGTTTCATCATTGCAAATTCTGTTCCCAGTGTATTAGTGACTGCTGTGTGACAAGCTACTTAATATCCCCAGGCCTTATTCTGCAGTGCTTGCCGTCTTCTACAGGGACTCCTTCTGAGGCTGGTGAAGAATACCCAGATTGCTACCTCAGTAGTACTTTATACTCATTTTGTGCTGTTATAAATGGCACTTCAAGGTGCTGAATAAAGGATATTCAGGACCTACTATACGGACACAATGATGTTTTGATCTCATTCAGGTTCAATTGCTTACATGCAAGACATCATGGTATCTACAGTTCTTCCACGACTTAATTTCCTCATGTGTTCAAATTAAAAAAAAAAGAAAAAAAAAGAAATGTTATTCAATGCCTGGCTGTGTATTTCATCAGGACATTATCCATGGTGGATCTTATCCCTTTTCTAGACTTTCTCTTCTTCTTCCAAAACTATAAGCCTCTTGTACTCTACCAAATTAGTACACAATTAGCTGGATAAATAGCACCAGCCTTCTTAATTTCTACCTTTCAAAGAGTTATTTTCAGATAGAGGACAACATGGGAATTTGCTTTAAACACAACCTATGATTTAAAACTGAAAAGGAATGCAAAAGGATCACCTTGTCTTCTGACAGCTCAAATTGATTCTTTCCTTGCTCGCAAAAGACGCATTGTTTCTGTGTGTGTGTGTGTGTGTTTTAAAGCAGGTAATGAATTCTGCTTTTTAAGGAGAGAGGGAGGATGTACTATTTTCACTTATGGGGCTACCACCTGCTGCTTTATATCTGGTCTCAGGTGATCTGTGTAAGACCCTTGTGCCAAAACACTTTACTCTTCTGACTGTAAACAGGTTTCACTTCTGTGTTTGGCAGAGCTGGAGACAGATCTAATCCTTGACATCATTAAAGTACCTGTAGAACAAACCTTTAATACCCTATGGGGCATTTCTAGATGTATATTTTATAACTTGATTTCCATATACATCAGCCCATAAAACTAACTCCATAAAAACATACTTTGAAGGAGAAGTGTTTTCTTAGACACTAAATCAGATGAACATGATTTTATATGGCATGCAAAACAGATCTCTTTGTCAGAAAAGAGCTTGAGCTGCTTAGCTCAGATCCAGGTTGGAATCCGAACAGTCCAAAGTTCAAGGCAGCTTGGCACTTGATTCTGGCCCAAGCCCAAATCCCTCTGAATTTCCCAGGAGCTTCAGTCACTCACTTCCCCCTTTGCCTCAGTGTGGGTGGTTCAGACTCCCATGGACTGAGCCCTTTTTGGAACATTTAGCTCTTCCATGTGTTTCATGCGTGTGGTCACAAACAGCCAAGTGGTACTTCTTGCTCCATCTGAAATCTGCAAGTAACGTGTGTCTTTTTCACCGCAGTCTTCACAGGCACTCTTCAGCCCTGGCAGACAGATTGCCCGCAATAATTTTTCCCATCATAGCTTGTTGCAGTGAAGTCTCATTATCATCTCCAAACTGGCTGTAGAGGGGGTCTGCATCAGGCTACTGCTGAAAACAGTGGAACTTCTTCTTTGGTCCAACTCATGGAGACCAATGGGTCTTTGGAACTAAAGGTTTCAAATCCCAGCTTCTATAACTGTATAATTTAACTGATCATCACACTTTCCACTACAGGAACTTTTGTTATTCTCTCCACTGCCCAGAGGTGTTCATATTTCAGTTACTTGGCATGGTAACAAAATCAGGCAGTGTTAGCTGAAATAAAATGATGCCAATCCATGACTAAGCAGCAGGGAAAGCAAAGCTGCCTTCTGATTCTTTGAGTGATTGACAAGATGGGGTAAAAAACTCTCTTTAGCTCATGTGTTGCTCTGTAGAGGCTTGACTACCCTGCAAATCCCTGACGGACGATTTTCAGAGAGCAGGCTGAGTTGTCTTGATGAAGGAATAAGGTACCACATTCTCATTAGCAGCCTTAGAAATGCCCTGCCTAATTCATAGCTCTGGCATGCCTCTCCCTTAGCTTATGCTTGGCAGCCACTGTACGTAGCCATCCCATGCTGCATGCAAGGGTAAACCCGGCAAAACAGGAATAGCCATAATTCTAGTGCAACATGGTGAAGATGGTGTTACAGCTGAGCCTCACAGTAGTGTGTGTGCATCTGAAGGATGCTTCCCTGCCTAGCAATGACTTCCTTCCTCCCCTTTCACCCACGCTCTTGAAGATCCTGCTTAACTCTCGGCATTATCTCTACCATTTGTTTGATGAAGAATCTCCCCCCATATGCACTTAGAAGTCTCTCCTGCATATTTTCCCAATCATTTGCCAGATCTCCTTCACTCGGCAAGGCTTTTAAAGAGGTGGGAACCAGACTTTCCCCTTTGGCATCAACAAGGGCAGAGTCCAGCAAGAAGTCACTCTGGCTCCATCAGCAGTTTGCAGAGTATCAGCAATGCAATTAACCTAATGCCAGAAATGATAATGTGCCCAAGACCTTGCCTGTTCTACCCATATTTTGTTCCCAATGAAGTGCCACAGCATTCATTGCTAAGTAGTTCACTGAATCTTCATGTTAATCTTTATCCCTAGCTGAGGCTTCACCATATGCAGTTTTCTTTCTGTCATCTTCTTGGATCTTGTCATGGTTTAGCCCCAGTCGGCAACTGAGCACCACACAGCCGCTCGCTCACCCTCCCCCCTCCCCGGTGGGATGGGGGAGAGAATCGGAAGGGCAAAAGAAAACTCGCGGGTTGAGATAAAAACAGTTTAATAATTGAAATAAAATAATAATAATGATAGTAATAAAATTGCAATGAAAAGGAGAATGAGAGAGAGAGAAACAAAACCCAGAAAAAAAAACAAGTGATGCAACCACTCACCACCTGCTGACCGATGCCCAGCCAGTCCCTGAGCAGCGATCGCTGCCCCCTGGCCAACTCCCCCCAGTTTATATACTGAGCATGACATCATATGGTATGGAATAGCCCTTTGGTCAGTTTGGATCAACTATCTTGGCTGTGCCCCCTCCCAGTTTCTCATGCACCTGGCAGAGCATGGGAAGCTGAAAAAGAAAGTCTTTGACCAGGGTAAGCACTGCTTGGCAACAACTAAAACATCAGTGTGTTATCAGCATTCTTCTCATACTAAATTCAAAAACACAGCACTATGCCAGCTACTAGGAAGAAAATTAACTCTAACCCAGCCAAAACCAGGACAGATCTGCAGAAGTTAATTTATGAACAAGCACCAGTGACTGGGATGAGCAGCATAATACAGCTGATATGTAAGCCTTCCTGATATGAAGCCTCCATTGCCATCTCATGTCATGACTGAGGCTTCCTTTTTAGCGGTCCATCAGCTAGCTCTCTTAAGGGGCTCTTTCTTCCTATGCAAACACCTCCAAAGAGGGAAACCAAGAAGAGCCACAGTCCAGATGTGTGTGTTGCACCCTGAGAAGGCGGCAATCCATGGCAGCGGTAATGACTGTTCAGCAGCAGAATGTCTTTGAACCTGTCCAAGGAGCCCAGTGTTCCTCCTGGTCACTCTTTCTCTCCCTCCCTCCATCCCTCCCTTCCTCCCTTCCATCTCCCTTTCTCCCCTGAGGAGCATTTCCAAGTGTTCTTAGTGCTTTGCAGGATTCACTAGCTGGGGGAATGCAAGGTGATGTGCACACACTAAATGACTGCATCTTCTTCCCTACTCCCAAATGCTATAAAGGAGGCATGGCATCAGAACCTTTTTTGGAGAGAAAAAAAAAAAGAAAAAAAAAGAAAACAAAAACAAAAACAAAAAAAGAAAAAGGAAAAAAAAGAGAAAAGAAGAAGAAAAAAAAAAGAATAATATTCTGGATTGCTGTAACCTCTGAAAAACCCGAGAGGACCTACGTCAGAGTCCATCCAAATGCACAGGGGTACTTCAACCTCAAGTGCCTCACACAAGTCTGAGCCTAGGTAAAAGAAATATGTGGAGACACCATTTAAAAGGAAAGTGTTGTATACCCAACAAGAGCATTTAAAAAGTGCTCCACAAATTTCCTTTTCAGCAACAACTGTGAGATTCTGAAGTGACAGTTCAGGAGGGAATGAGCATCTACAGAGCCTAGACGGAAAACTCATCATCCCTGTTTTTTACAAGCAAAAGTTCAGACACTTTTTGGTTTTTATTTGGCAGCAATGAGGAGATGAGGTCACTGAGTAGACAAAAATAATTATCAAGCCACTAGAGAGAAGTTGCGAGTTAGATTGTGAATAAACGTACCCACAACACTGATATGGGAAATCCATACTTAATTTCTGTAGACAGTGCCCTTGTACCAAATGTAACCAGCAAGTTCTGGCATTCCCCCAGTGCTCATAACGTTAATTCTCACCACTGGAGGGGTTTCCCCTGTGCCTAAACAGGCCATTTTTCCACTGATGTAGGAAGAGCTCTGCAGAAGGGTGGAAGGCTCCTGAGCACACAACCCCTACAGGGAAGGACACATTTGCATTTCACCATTGCAGACAGAGCTGTGAATATAACTGCTTCAATGACTGGTTAGACAAAAAAATGAAGTCATTCATTTTACCTCTTAGAAAAGTTAAGATTAGGTAAACTTCAGAACAAAGAACCATTTCAAAGTGGAAAGTAGAAACATTTTGAGAACATGAAAAATAAGTATTTGGATTTAATTTTAAAAGTCTCTCTCTTCCCCCACTCCCCTAAAATGACCATCATCATTTAAGTTTTAATATCTACTTTTGGTCACGCTGAATCTGGCCATTTTTCTGCCCAAGAAGTAAATTTTCTTCTCCTGGTTCTTGTTTGCATTTGTAGGGTTTTTTACCTAGACTCATTTTGAATAAGCTTTATAAAATATCTGATGCCTCCAATCCCTTCTGAGAATACAGATATTTTTATCCTTGGTTTCAGAGTGAGAAAGAAAAGGAGACCACAAAGCCAGGGTTTAAAGCCAGTATCCCCTTCCTTTGTTCATTCCTCTAAGTAATATTTTCCCATTACTCTCCCCCTAACAACATATTATTTTTACTATATTCAACAGGAAGAAAAGGGACTTTTCTGCTGTACATCTGGAGTCTGAAAATGACCAGAGCAGCTGCCTGAACCCTCTACGCTCTAAAACTCCCTCACAGTTCAGGCTTGCTATGGACTGAACAAAGACAGCCATCCTTGCAAACAGACATACTTTCCAACTGCATCTGTTTGCCTAGAAGAAAAAAATTATGAATTATTCTGTGTAATCATACTGCTGTATTACGGCTCCTGTCAGCTTATATTATATGTGAATAACAAACCAATCTCAGTCCCACAAATTTTAAAGGAGAACAAAACCCTGTGAAGTATATATAACATTAACTGAATGGAGCCAAAATAACAATCCATCTAGCAAGGAGAAAACAACACTTGTTCTAGGGAAAAGGACTGTATTCTTGAACTGGAGAGTAAAAATATATAATTTATAATAACAAATAAGAGCAACACTACCCCCGCTGCAGAGAAAAAAAGCCACAGCTTTTAGAGTAAATCTCAAAGGATAAAGAAGTCACTCAAAAAATTATGTAAACATGAGTCCCTGCTTACATTTTTCCACTTGTCACTCTTTTATTTTTCACATTTTCTTGATGTCTGTGTGGTTGCATCTTATACTGTACACTGTATATCATGGCTCCTTAAAACATCCCATGGCAAATCTTGGCACGGAAGTCTGAGACAATGCCACCTCCAGTTGTCTGCCCACCACCTCTGCTGCATGTACCACCCCAGCAGCAGATGCATCCTCACCACCAAGTTTCCCTGCCTTGCTGGCTGTGTGGTGTATAATCGTGGTATTACATGCACAACGATGAGTGCTCAAAACTGTCACAAGCCAGCTCAGCCACTGAGAGATCAGGAAATGGATCTGGCCGAAAACTTTTGTCCCCAGGTTAGTCTTTAGGTGGATTTGCTCTGCAGGTGGCCAGGCAAACACTTGTGCTGCACATCTACAGGGGATGGATGTGCAGAATGGGGATGAGCAGCTGAGATCCACAAAACAGGGAAACCATTTTTAATTACCTCTTTAAAGCCCACATATTAAGTGGAAACACATAACACACAGCCTTTGCAAAGGTCTCTAGCACAAATTCACTGAACTTTAGGTGATACTATTGTAAACAAGGCTCAGACCAGAACAATAATGCATCCTCATGCTGTCTCCTACTCCAGTCTCCTCATCACTCTGAGCTATTCTTTAAGCACAGGTCAGATCTTTTTGAAAGT
Organism: Balaeniceps rex; assembly: GCA_013401315.1. NCBI lineage: Eukaryota > Metazoa > Chordata > Aves > Pelecaniformes > Balaenicipitidae > Balaeniceps > Balaeniceps rex. The sequence continues at coordinate 123,999 of VYZW01014056.1, read as the reverse complement.
CCATTCTGTTCCCTTCCTTGCTGCATGTAGTTTCTCTTCTTCTGCCCTCTTCTATATTTACCATTAGTCTGCTGTCCTTTTCCTTTTCTCTATCAAAGTGGCTAGACAGAATTGTTTTCTATCATTGTTTCCCTTTACCTTTGATGCCTCCACAAGCCTCAACAGCTAATAGTACCTCTGATGATGCTGATGTGAATTTAGAAATAAAATTCCTGTGAAGTATACTGTGAAAGTATACCAAAATATCCCCAGAATTGCAACCAACATTTTATTCCAGTCAAAATTATTTACCCTTCTATTTTTCTGTGTGACCATTGAACCAATCCCTTCTTTAGCTTTGGCCATTCCCTCCCACCAACGGCTCACCCGGTCTAGTGGTATCATGCTTGGTCTCCCTTCTACAACTTCCAGGCCTCCCCAGGTGCCAGGACATATTTAGCATCACCAAAGACAAGAGCTTTCCAGTTGTTAGCTACAGTGTTAAATGGACATACCTTGTCTTGGTCAATAATGCAGGGTTTTGTATGTATAATGAGTGCTGTGTATGCACAGTTTCACTCAGCAAGGTGGAGTAGGACATAGGTGGGAATTTGTGATTTTGTCCCCTTTTGTGGCTGCTCAAGAAAAGAAAGATCAGCCCCACTAACAGACATTCTCTTCCTTAGCCTAAAGTGCAGACAGGACAGACATCCTCTTTCAGGTATTTCAGGAGTCAGAGGCACACATTTTAAATTGTGATTCCCATATCTGTACCTACAGTGTCTAAACTGACCAGTGTTATGTTACCTACACGAGGATCCACTCACAAAGCTCATCTCCAATTCAATCTAGAGAGGTGAAAGTGTCTACGTCTAAGTGAAAGTTGCAAGAAGTTGCTGTATGCCTTCCTGTATTGAAAAAAGGAAGAAAAATTCTTTTGAAAATTTTATCCAGAGGGATTTTCTAAGTTTGTCTTATGTGCAGTTTTACACACACACACACACACACACAGTCTCATGTATATTTTTTCTTCCCTTACGTATTTCCTCCTTAATACAGTTTGTGGATGGAGAAATGTAGGTTTGCAAGCTTTCCAAGACAACAGCATTGTCTTGACACAAGACCATATTTCCTTGCTTCCTACCACTGCCATTTCAAGAGTTTATCATTAAAATAAAGCTCTTAAAAAGCAGCTGAGATGATGCTCTTTTCCCCATAACCACTGTTGTTTTTGAAGGAAGGGAAAAGCTGAAGGTTTAATGGCTAAAATACAACTCTCTGATTAAGATTCAAGTACAACAAAAATAAATGTCTTAAAAACACCATCATTTCTAGACTCCTTTACCTGAAAGCAAGCTACTACTTTTATGAGTAGTTAAACAGTGCTGAGCATGACTTGAAGGTCCAAAGAAGAAGAGGTCATTCTTCAGTGAAGCTTAAGATCTTGCAACATTACTTCTTCAGTTAGTATAAAAAGAAGTGATCCAAACTCATGACCATTCTTGGCAATCAACAGCCTAAGAAAGTGCTGAGAATCTGAAATCCAACATCTCATTGAAAGAACCTTTGTGTCCTCCCCTGTTTTGCCGTTTCTCCACCCACCAGGCTTTTGTCCCTTCAGCTTGAAGGCACCACATGTGTCAGTGGTATTTTCAATGGCTGTGTGGAGCAGTGGTTCAATACAGAAGGAAGAGGTGTCAGCAAGTTTGGAGAAGTCTAGCAGGAGCACATGCAAGACTTTGTTCTGTAATTTAGCCAGGGTTTCCCACAACAACCTTCTAATCAGCCCTGAGCAAGATGCATTGATGTCATCTGACAAGGACAGGGTCTTTTGTTTCTTGGAAAAGGAAAAAAAAACACACTCAGGCCTAAGCTCTTTAACTGGAATTTCTCACTTCCCTGGTTCTTTGCCAGTCTTGCTTTTGCTATCAAACAATCAAGTCTCAGTGGATAACAGAAAGATTTTTGTTTTTCCATTGAATTTAAGTCTTCCGAGAACTCCAAATAGCTCAGCAAAAATCAAGGTTCTACAGGATTTTCCACCTTCAAAATGGTGGTTGGAGGCTTTCTTTCAAGCTTCAATGCTACCATTGCAGTAATTAAGCTGACTGAAGACGTGCATATGCTGTGCTATAAAGGGAGACCTGGCACCCACACTCCGTTTATGTTAAATTGATGTTTACTATTAATAGTTCTTTGAAAAGAAATGAAATGACAGATCCTGTATATTGGTCTCAGAGTTGCACGTTTCTTATACAACATGCTGCAATATTTGTACAGCACACAGAAAAGACAGATGCAAGTTTATATCTGTATCCCCTCATCTGCTCCAGCGAGCACAGTATGAGAGTTCATTAACTTGATCGAAGGCAGAAGTGCCTTTTCTCCCCAACCCATTAGAGTGATACAGATTCAAACTGGCAGAGAACCTACTCTGAACCTGCTCAAACAGCCCTCTAAATCGCATCCTCGTCAGTGGCTCTAAGCCGCAGAGTTGGACTGTGGCTTCTACAAAATCAGTTTGTTTTTCAGAAGTTGCTAAACTCATCCTTCAGCCTCTTGGATGCCTTTGCGATGGGAGGCACTCGGACAGCATCCGCTGCAATGCCATCCAGACATGCCTGCCAAGGGTCTTGCCCCCTGCAATGGGCAAGCCTGGAATGAACAGCTAAGCCTGCTGAAGCCTGACATGACTTGTGCTTAATCAATCCCTTAGAAAATCCTTAGACTTGCTGCCTTACTAAGCAGTTTCTATAAAACATGAAAAAAGCAATTTGAATGGAGGCAATGGTCAGGTTAGATAAACACAGCAAGAGAAAGTCCTCCACAGGCAGACAGCTTGCTGCTTTTTGGCTTTCCACACCCCACTACGGCATTCAAAGAGTAGATGCGAACCAGGCTAAAACAGTGCCTGACTAAAATATATCTCCTAAGCTGCCTGCAATTCTTTGGTATATCAGGCATCCTTTTCCGTGTCTGCCTGTCCAGCCCACCAGTCCATGCTGGGACCAGCTGGTGGGGTGACTGGGCTGTGCAGGGCAGCAACACCCCTTCCCTCTGTGCGCTGCTGTCATGTAGCACCCACTGCTTGGCAGCCGGGCAAGCCTTGCAAGGGGGAAGGAGCAACCAAAGATTCAGGGAGCTGCTGCCTCTCTCAAGAGATGCGAACGGGCTCTGTGAGGCAGAGGAGGAAAAGTAGGGACTGACAGCTACTGTGCTGTGCAGAGACCTGCCAGCCAGCTGATGGATGGTGCACGGCCCTCTGCAGGGACCAGGGACCAGCTGGCAAAGGCAAGAGAGGAGATGGCTCTATTTTTCCATGGCTAGCCAAGGGAGTCTAACTCTCCTGTGGGCTCTTTTATTTATCATGGGCTCCACCACAAAAAGGTGCTGCATTTTACAAATCTTTGCGTGTGCACAGCAGAACACAAGCCACCTCTCCGGAAAATCACCGCAGGACATAAACAGCACTATACGTCACAGCGGCTACAACTGCAGTAGCAAACTGAAATGGGCCAGGGCATGGATCCAATCACTGGCACCTGAGCACCTGCACTATTTAACTGTTGGTGTGCTTACTGGCACAGTTTTGGCCTGTGCCAAGTGTCCCAGGCAATGCCAGGGCATGTTTTGGTGCTGGGCATTTTTCACAATAGGCAGTATTGATGAGGTGACTTTGTTTTGGGAGGAAGACAGCTGACCTATATGATTGCAAGCTGTGCCACTTGCTGTGCGGTGCGTTGGCCCTGGCTGGATGCCAGGTGCCCACCAGAGCCGCTCTATCACTCCCCTCCTCAGGTGGACAGGGGGAGAGAAAATATAATGAAAGGCTCGTGGGTCGAGATAAGGACAGGGAGAGGTCATTCACCAGTTACCATCACAGGCACAACAGACTCAGCTTGGGGAAATCAGTTTAATTTATTGCCAATCAAATCAGAGTAGGATAATAAGAGATATAATCAAATTTTAAAACACCTTCCCCCTACCCCTCCCTTCTTCCTGGGCTTAACTTCACTCCCGATTTCTCTCCCTCCTCCCCCTCTAAGCGGCACACAGGGACAGGGAATGGGGGTTGTGGTCAGTTCATCACACGTCATCTCTGCTGCTCCTTCCTCCTCAGGGGGAGGACTCCTCTCACTCTTCCCCTCCAGCGTGGGGTCCCTCCCACGGGAGACAGTCCTCCATGAACTTCTCCAATGTGAGTCCTTCCCATGGTCTGCTGTTCTTCTCAAACAGAGGAGCAGACTGCTCCAGCATGGGTGCCCCACGGGGTCACAAGTCCTGCCAGCAAACCTGCTCCAGCATGGGCTCCTCTCTCATCATGGGGCCACAGGTCCTGCCAGGAGCCTGCTCCAGCGCGGGCTTCCCACGGGGTCACAGCCTCCTTTGGGCACATCCACCTGCTCCAGTGTGGGGTCGTCCACGGGCTGCAGGTGAATATCTGCTCCACCGTTAACCTCCATGGGCTGCAGGGGGACAGCCTGCCTCACCATGGTCTTCACCATGGGCTGCAGGGGAATCTCTGCTCTGGAGCCTGGAGCACCTCCTCCCCTCCTTCTTCACTGACCTTGGTGTCTGCAGAGTCATTCCTCTCACATATTCTCATGCCTTTCTCCAGCTGCAGTTGCTGTTCCCCCTTCTTAAATACGTTATCACAGAGGTGCTGCCACTGTCGCTGATGGGCTCGGCCCTGGCCAGCAGCGGGTCCCTCTTGGAGCCAGCTGGCATTGGCTCTATTGGACATGGGGGAAGCTTCTAGCAGCTTCTCACAGAAGCCACCCCTGTAGCCCCTCCCGCTACCAAAACCTTGCCACACAAACCCAATACATGCTGTCAGGGCTGGAGAAGGAGCCCTGGTCTGGTTTATTTGCTGGTAGAGATACAGCCATCAAGGCCAGAACTGGCCTGTTTCTGTGCAAAATTTCCTAATTATTTTTATAACTGTTTTTAATAAAAAGCCATAGCTATGCTACCAAGAAAAGCAAATAAAATATACTAAAATGCATGTTTCGATATTTATTAAATTGGTGAAAGAATAAGTCAAATATACTTGATGCTGCGTAGTATATCTATATTAGTTTTTATGCTAAAAATACCTGCCAGAGGCTAAATTGAGTAGTTTATAAAATGCGTGATTCTCTGACTTTGCACATTTTATTTTCTTGCCTGTCAGGCTCTGGAAGGTTGGCTGCTCCTGATCTAGGGCAAGCAACATTTAACATCATAGCAATCAGCAGTGATCAAAGCTACTTCAGCTGAAAGTTCATTTTTTTGCCTGTGATACCGTGGCGCACACCAGCTGTGCATGATCCTTTCCTCTGAAGGGATAAGTCCTCAGTGAGACACATGGCACCGAACAAGCTAACCGTGTTTGTTGTTTACAGTGTCTGCTCTGAGAAGCAGCGCTGCTGTCAGCAGAAATGCTGCCAGGGGCGAGAAGAGTTCCTTAAAATGTCAACGTTATCATTACTCTCACTTCATCAAAGATCTCATTGAGACAGATCGCAGTGAAGTTCACCCCTTCCTGAGGATCCTGCCAGTCAGGAGGCTCAATTCCTCTATCTTCCAAACCGCAGGCCCCTTTCCCATGGCAGGGTGCGAGGCTGCCGTGGCTTCACATGACACATACGTGATGTGCCTCCGTTCTGCGAGCATGGGGATGCAACAGGAGGAAGCAGATATCCTGAGACAGCATTTCTCTTTCCTCTTCAGGTTGTTGCCTGTGAGGAGTTCCCTACAAATGTCTATGGAGTTTTAGTCCCTCTTTAACACCCGTTCTTGCTGTGATGCTTACAAAAACCAACCTGCAACACAGTCAACGTGAAGGTTCAGTGAGCTGAGACAAGTGCTCGTCAATTTGCTGTGACTCCACCACGCACACTGTCCTTCTAACAGCCTCCCTCAGGGCATGCTCCTCAGTGCCTGAAGTTAGGTTTTCAGAGGAGTATTCAGAAAGAAGACCCCTTTCTTTCCATCAGCAGAGAGAGAGTCTAGCGAGACAGGTCCCCCTGGGTTAGGGTCACTCTTAGGGAGATCTTCCCTTCTTTCCACTTCCTCCACCCCATTTCCATAGTAAGGGTTTGAGTTCCTCAGCAGGCTGTAAACAGAAGGCAACAGGAAGGGCAGGCAAGGGTGATCAGCTTTGCACACAGCAGGAGGTGCTACTGCAGTCATCAAGAATTAGCGCACGGGTTTCAACCCCGGGACAGAGACAGCAAAGATGTTACACCACACACGCAAAGTGTCAGCTCAGCATCACTGAGAAAACTCCAAGAAGCAAGGCTCAGTTACGGGTAGCATGATGCCACTGCCTTCAAATCATCCACTCCAGATTTACACCTGTGCTGCCCTTTGCATCCCTTCTTCCAAAGGAAGCATTGCAGCCTTGGATTAACAATTCCCATTAAGAAAAAAAGAGAGTGATATTAACAGATCACAATCACTGGCAAATCATTTGGAAAAGAAGAGCTTCTTATGAACTTATGTAAATTCATGAAATAAATTCAATATGTTATTTATCCTCTACAATGATAAGCAACTCGTGTATTGGTTTGGGATATTCTGGGATAACGGCAGATAATTTTCTCATTTTTGCTGACAACATTAAAACCAGGGAGCCTTTTCATTGACTAGTTCATTTTCATTTATCCCAAACAGCCAAATGACAATTGAAAACAATGCAGCACAGCAGTGACACAATGGAGTAATTCTGAAGGCAGATTTTACAGCTGTAAAGGCCAATAAACATGGTTGTTTTTTTTTTTATTCCAAGCACTGTAGAAACTTGCTTCCATCAATCATTTCCAAAGGCAAGCTCTTGGGGCTTGTGGTGGATGCCATAACTGTAAATTTAGCAAACGTGTGTGTGGAAATCTGATGGGTTATTTATAAAGGTCTCCGATGTAAATATTGATGAGCCAACTGTTCAGCTAAGTTACTCAGCATACATATAATGTACGTATGAACAAGAAACCTAAAAAGCTCAGCCAACAATGAAACTCTCTGGATATGGAAAGACACCCTTTGTGGCCTGCAGGCCTGTCATCGTAGTTCCCCAGTAGGAGTGGTACCAAAGTGTAAAGACAGCTAATCTCAGGGCTCAATTCTTTGTTTCCTACAAGTATATTTCAGACCTTTACCTTTACAAAGATCATTTACAATTGCAAAATACAAAATATAAACATACTTGAGTGCTCAGATTGGTTACTTCCCCCTAGAAATCTTGATCTCCACCTGCTGACATCCAGGGATGCTCTTTGGAGTCTGAAAGCCATCAGTCCTTAGGTTCTTCTCCTAGGTCCAGCTGCAAGTGGATCACAGCCCACATGTTTGTACCTTTGTATCCCATCCATAGAAATCATACAGAAGCAGGTCAGCCAGGTAGTATATGCGGTGCAAAGGTCTCTTATTTTAGTCCTAGATATTATATCACTGACAAATGAAGAAATAGAGAAAGAAAAAAAAGGGAGTTCGTGGCCTAAGGAGGAAGCTGAAGAGCTAAAACTTTCTTCCCACAATGTATAACTGCAACAGGACCTTAAGAAAAGTAATCCAAAACCTGCAAGTGTTACATCTGCTCCAAATGCATCTGAGAGACCATTATGATTTGCATTTATATCTCAGAGACAGAGAAGCCCAAAAGCAGTAAGAAGGTGAAACTCCGCAGCAGCTCACTGGTGATTTTCTTGGTCCGTATACATGAACAGTCCAAAAGGACCAGCAAGTCTTTAACTTAAAGGCAGACTGGATCCGGAGCTCCCAGTTCATGTTCACTGAAAAGGGAGGCTCTTCAGGCTGTGCTTCACCATGGCTGGTGGCATGATACTATTTGCAATTCTGTCAACTTAGAGTGAAGGTGATGGAGTTGTATTAGCAGTCCCAGCAGGGGAGGAGTCGAGATACAGCATCAGATAATTTAGGGAGAGATTTTGGTTTAAAACCTAACTACAGCCAGGGATGTGGGAGATGGGGAAAATGGAGCTGTTAAAATTTGCTGATTCTCCAAAACCAGTATGTTCTGCAGAGACAGCTGGATTTTGATGAAGTTTTAGCAAAACCCAAGTATGCGTTCCATGGAAATGTGCCTTTTGTTCAAGTTGTCTTACCTGGCTCCTAGCCAGCCCATCTCATCTACTGTCTTGAAGTCAGAGAGCCCAGCATCTGATGTAACCTCTAGCCCACACTTCTTTCCTTTCTGAAGCAAAATTCTTTTCTTCTCCTTCCTTTGCCCTTTTTTCTGATTTTTTCCCCACTAGAAATAGTACTCTAGGACTTATAGCAGATAAGCTCCTAATGATTTGTCTCCTGCCTTTTTTTTTATGAAAATGCAAAAGCAAGACAATTCATCATCTCCCTGACAGTGTCACTAACTTTACACGATTTTCTCACCAGTGCATTGCAGCAAGGAGAAGTGCTTTGATGAAGAAATGGGCATCTTGCCCTAGTTTCATAACGGCTTGACATTAGGACCTAACAAGAACTACCTGAATGCCTCAAACACTTTTCCTCTCTCTTTCCTCTCTTCCTTCCCTCACCAGCTAGCCTATGCTTTGTGATCACAGTAATAATGTTGTTACACATCTCTTACACTCCTTTTTCTACCCTATTCCTTACACCCAGGAGGGCTTTTCTGCAAGTTACAACATTTTATGACTGTTATCTCATTTCGTAAGCCATATATCAAAGCTAATATTAACAGTATATACACCTTATTGTACTTGTACCTGGTGCACCGTTGTTTGCTATTCAGTGACCCTCTGCATAACACCATCTGTGGCAGGCCTGGCATTTACCTTGCTTTTTTCCTAAACTGTCTTTGTCCTTCCTCTAAACTGGTTTGGGGGATTCAGCTGTCACACACCAGCTTGCTCTCTTTCTTCCTTTCATATGCGCATAAGAGAACATCTTTTTCCTTCTCTATAGCCCTACGAGGTTGCTGCTTCCTATTAGCTTCACCTGGGATATTGAAGACCTGCTCAACCGGCTGGCTATTTTGTAGCATGCAGAGGACTTTTACTCTCTAGCTGTGCAGCAGCACACTGGACAATTCTCCACTGCATTCTTTCAATATGCCTCTTTAACAAAACTGCACTAAAGCTATTGTGGTGACTTTTGTCCAGAGATTCAGGAAATGCATTTCATTTCCTTCAGTGGAGACTTTGGCTTATCATAACAAAGTCAAATCCTTTGGGTTTTCACTGCATTAGTTCTGCCAGTGAGAGCTGAGCATTAAAACCCCAAACAAATAACGGTTTAATACATTACACAACAGGCAAGCAGGCGTTGCCAAGATCTAAAAGGCAGAACGTTTGCAACTTCATTACTGAGCAAGACTTTATTTCTCCTCTTTACAACTGAATTCTGAAGATTGCTCCATAAACAGAAGAGAGCCAGCCAGACCAAAGGGTACCTTTCCTCTGAAATAGAAGATTAAATGTAAATGCTGAATGACATATCCTTAAAACCTGGAGATGAGATTGTGAAAAAACTTAGTAGCTGTTGTATTCTTATTTGTTCTGGGCTTAAGAGGAAGAAAGTCACTTAGTATCAGGTAAATTAATACAAAATTTCCTACTCACTATATGTTTAAAATCATCTTAGTCTCACTAATTTTAATAGTTCAACTCTCTTCTTCTGATTGAAAATTCACTTCCCTGCTTGTTCTCATTTGCCAGCATTTTCTGCTGGGAAGTGTAATACATCTTGGTATATTACAGCAAAGGAAGGGAAACACATATCCAAATGAACAGAGGTTTTATGGGCTCAGAAAATTGGGACTTAAGGCACAGCTAAAATTCACTACACCGCAGCCAAAAGAATAAATCCATTGGCTGTCAGTAATTAGTATATTTGTAGTATATTCCTGCATGGCTGAGGCAGTAAAAAACCTAAGATTGTGTCTTCACTAGAAAAACCAGTAATGTTAGCAGGAAATAATTAGTAAGCCACATCTACGTCACTTAAAATCCCTATAGGGCCTAGGCACCTGTTGATTTTTTTCTTAGGTAGGTAGATAAAGTAAGCATTGTGTCCCAAGCTAGTGGGACACACCTGACACCTAAATGACCTTGGGAAACTAGAGAGAGTTAATCTACACTAAAATTAACGCTTTCCTGGCAGTGAAAACAAAACCTGAGTAGGATACAACAGAAGTAGGATAACAAATTCTCAGCTTTGCCTGGGGAGCCCCTCTGAATTCACCTTGGCGGGCACAAGCTGATTTGCATAGATGGCAAAGAAAGATTTTTTTTCCATTCTCCCTTGAGCTGCTCTGGAGCCCGATTCCCTGTTTGATGTGGTCCCTTGCAAGGGTCCTGCTCTTGGATGGTTCCCTGCACCTCAGAGGAGGCGCGTTCCCCCCTTCCCCGTCTGTGTGCAGAGGGCCGTGCTAGAGGAACGGCTTCCTCATAGCAGCACACAAAGGTTAAACCAAATCCAAGGTATTTATTTTCTAAAAAATGGTGGATGATGTCTCAGGAAAGGTGTTAAATGGTATAGATTTCATTCCTATCGTGGCAAACGGCTTCAATTTAGATATGTAAATACCTGTCTTTGATCTGGAGAAATTGAGCGTGGGTCCTGGTTCGGTAGATGGGATGATGTCATGCTTCAGATTACGCCCTCATTTCCTCTCAGTGCTTTCCAACACTGGGCACACACTGAGCCTGTCTATTGTTAAACTACATGTGGCACGCTGGTGAGCAAGCCAGCTAGAGACCAGGAGAAATTGCTATTTTTGTTTTGTCTTCTTAAATCGAGACTGCCGTGCTGACATAAATAAGCACAAATACTTCCAGAAGGCTGCATTTTCAGGGGTTTTTCCCCTAATACAAAGAGCAGCAAGTTATTATTCTGTCAATGAGCAAACAAGAACACCCACAACCATTTGGTCAAAGCAGCTTCCTGCCACTACCACGCACCACGTGTTCAAAATGACGGCCTAGCTCAGGGACGTACGCACAGATTCTAAAGCACCAGCTCGTGCTTCCAAGGTGGCTCCAGCAGCTGAGCGGCTGCCCCAGTGGGACAGCATGGCCGCATCCCCCAGATGTCCCCTCTCCTCGTCCCCTCCTTATTCCTCCTTCTCCCCACGTGTGTACACATGTGGGCACGCAGCTGATTCAGAACCCTGGCGTCAGGAAACAATTCATTTGTCTAGAGCCACAGAACCAGGCTAATCTGAAACACGCTCACATTTGAAATGGTCAGGGAGCATGAAGCAGAGCTGCGTGGGTCACAGCAGAAAGAACCCAGACCTGGAGATGAAAATTATTTTGTCTTTAAACCCACAGCAGAGAGATAAGGCAAAAAAAAAAATAGAAAAAAGATGGGTCAGCCTGCAACCTCCCTTCCTAAAGATAAGTCAGAAGGACAGTGTATGTCTCCCTTCTGAAGCTTTGTTAATTTGAGCAGTTTTGCTAGCTGGAAGATTTACAGGGAGGGAGAGTTAGCAAATTCTTCTGCATCTTCACTGTGCCAGAAATTTCCTTAGAAGCAGAAGACTTCATATCACATCCTCAGCTTTATAGCTGATTTTAAAAAAATACTATGTGACAAGCACAATCAAATCCATGCACAATGAAAGTAGACGTAGAGAAACTGTTTCATAGATGCAAACTAACATGTGTTCGTCAGTGTGCTGCAGTGCCAAAAAGCTTAAAGTTGTGTGAGAAGGGAGGAAAATCAGCTCCAGAAAAGCAAAACTGTTATAGATTATGATCAGCCAGTGCCAGCCCAGTCTATCCTGATGCAACTTTCCTTCTTCGCAAGAGGACAGGGTAACAGAAAATCCGTATCTGGAAAATAAAGAGTAGAGAGAGCAACTGGCTTGTGCCTGACAGGAATTTCTCCAGCAGCACGGAGAGACTCATTAGAATTTTTCCCATGACACACCACAAAAGATGGCTGGAGAAAACAAAGTGAGATGCTGGAGCTCAGTATATTTCTTTGTCCTTGAGAAGCCTGGCCTTGCTGAATCTCACGGGCTAATGCATGCATAATTTGGGGCAGCTGATTAAGTTTATTGTGTTCCTGACTAAATCGAGAGGAGTGAGGGAGGGAGGGAGAAAAGAAACAAAGTTGGCTTTAATTAAAACTCTGCAATTGTCTTTAATATTTACATAATGTGCTATCATAATTGCCCCTGATTGGAGACTTAAGATAAGCAGAAGAAAATGACACGCTGGAAGTCCCCAACTGAGGAAATAAAAAGCAAGACAGCCCCTTCCCCTTCCCCCCATCACTCCAAGCGAAATCAAAAGCCACCGAAGAGGAATTGCGCCAGGGTGCTTTATAAAGCCGAAAGCTCTGCCACGGGCTCAGACCAGCACACCTCCTTCTGCACCAGTAGGCTGCGAGTGGATGGCTGCACTGGCAGAGACCATAGCATCTACCGGCTTCACACACCTGGTCAGATGTGTGCTGTTCCTCTGGTGCGGAGCTGGACACTTGGCAGAGGCTGGGGAGAGCTCCTAAACCCGCTAAGGGTGTCTGGTGCTAATTTCCAGATTTAACTGAGAAGTTCCAGTGGGGAGGAGACCATGAGCTCCCCAGGAGAAGGAAGCAATGCCGCCTCAGGGGAGGGTAATTGTTCCTTAAGATCCATTCCAGCAATGTCAATCATAAGGAGGTTTTTAGATGGGAGATGAACATGCAATTCTATTGGAAATTAATAGAACTGTCAGTGTTTCCTTAATTTAAAAAGAGTGAGAAGTCTAGACCTGAATCAAAGACAGGGACCTCTTGCAGCCTGGGGCTGATCTCCGGTCTAGGTCCCAGTGCTATGGATCAGAGCCACCTCTATAGTGTCCTGGGCTGCTGTTACACATCTCCTGATGTTTGAATGCAGATGCTTGTAACCATTTGCCCATGCAGCATAGATAGCTCCCAAAGAGATGTTTTAAGCATCTGTGTGAGGTCCCTTCTGATTTGGGATTGCAGACATTTTGTTTGTAATTACATGCAAAGGCAGACACCATTCTGCTCTCAGTGCTGCTGCAACCACTTGGAAGGAAAAATATTCATTGCACTCTTCCCCATGGAAAACTCCTTCTGTTTTCTCATTGACTCTCCTCACAGAAAACAATAAATAAGTACAGTTTATGTTCTTTTTGTGAAAAGAAGTATATCAAGACTGCTGGTGATAAAGAGGATTTCATGAACTGGGAGCAATAATATAGTTTCCATGACACTGATGTCCCTTCACTTTGTAAAAGACCAAAGACCATTTTTGTTGTGCAAAAATAAGGTTTTGGCTCTGCAGGGTTTTCTCATACATTTAAGATCTGTACCTAAAAGAGTCACAACTGGATCAATGTGTCCTCTGTAGATTGTGCAGGTCCAAGCTGTATCTACAAGGGCTTCCACAGGTTCACCTAATGAGAAAAATGCTGATTTGTTTTCATTATTTAGTCTTAAAAATGTCATCATTGAACTTTTTGCTACCGATTCTTTTTGTAACAGCCATGGAAAACCCCCATTTCATAGACACACAAAGTGCCACAATTCATGTTTAATGGTTTAAGGGTGGAAATTAGTGTTTGCAAAGAGCTACGAGTGACCAAAGCTCACAAATACCCCTTCCCAGTGGCTAGATGAAGGAGAAGTGCCACACAATGTAGTGGCACATATATTTCCAGCTTGTACGCTACCTTCATTACAAGCAGCTGCTCTCCATTTCTGCTGCGGCAAGAGACTGAGGGAGAGCAGAACATTTTTGGTTTAGTCCTCAAGGCAGAATGCCAGTTACAGCATCCTACATCTAACTGCACCTTTTGCACTACTGATCCTGCTGAGAGATGTTTCCTGTATTGCAGAGAGCCTATGCAATGCCTTTTGGTTGGATTGCTGTTTATAGTGATTTTTCTATAAATGGTATGATCTCACCAAACAATAGCAATGAAGCAGCTGGGACACGGGAAATACACCTGCTGTTACCAGCCACTCTTGGAGCAGCAGCTTTCTTGGAGCGCATGGACTAAACTACAGTAATCTAACTTACTTTTCAGTACTAAGTTACTTCTTCATATGGGCATCAGCATAACAATTTACCAGACTTTGACTTTATTTTTTTGATTGTTTTGCTTTAACTTTCCAGGTGTTGCAGTACAGATAAACCAAAAATTAGTTTCTGTCCCTCCCTTCAGAGCATAGCTATGACTCATGAAGCTTGTGCATTCACTTGGAAATACAGCGCTGCATCATTCTCAGTATATAACAGCAATAACGTACAGAAACTGCAATGATGCTTCAGGCATCAAATAACCTATTTACTGGTAGGGAGGGCCTGTATGTGCACTGCTGTTTTCACTAGCTCCTGACTCAGAATACAGCAGGGACCACTAGCAGACTCAGGAAATATTTAAAGGTTTAGTACCCTGGTCCAACCCATTATTTATATTCTTTTCTCTTCAATATAAAAATGACAATGCTAGAAGTGCATTACCATCATTACATATGCAAGACACTACAAAATGCCTAGGAAACCACTTACAACATCTCTCCAGATCCTGGAGTCCTATGAGTACTATAGTCCTCATGACAGTACCCAAAGTAGTGCAGTTGCTGGTACCAGCAAGAACTTTCTGCCAGTAATCATAGACCTTGTAGAAATGGATGCTGGCAGAAAAAGAGAAGTTTTCCTATAGGCTGATATTGCTGAAATTCAAGAACCAAATATTGCTTTTCTCTTTCACATTATTCCACTTCAAACAGTCAGGCTTAGGCTTCTCTGTGTGAGGCCACTTCTTGCCTATGATAAAATCTGAGCATGAAGCTAACTCACCAGGAGCATGAGAAAGTTTTCAAGCAAAATGCCAAGTGGGACATAAAGAACAGTGTGGAAAGAGCATTTCTACCCTAACCTACACTACTGATTCTGGAAAAGAAAGCTGTAAAAGTTTGAGGTTCAGCATGGGCTGGTGCTTTATTTGGGGCCTAGGCATCCACTCAATTCTGCAGATAAAAAGAGCATAAGATAGGCTAGAAACTGCATTGTAGGTAGGAACCAAACTGTCAATGGAAAGGGATTTTTTCTCCTCCTTTTTGTCTCAAGCAGTCTGTTTTATCCTAGCAGTTTGTATTTGGACTACATTTCCAGACACATAAAAGTTATGTGGGAATAAGGTAGCTGAACAGGTGGTCCCTTTTAAAACTCTTTTCTGTTTAGATAGTATTTCAAAGTGGAGATGAACATGGAGCACTGGATGAGGTAGAAACTCTTTCTGTAGCTCACCATCTGCCATTGAGCAGTGCCTTACAACATTTATTGGCTTTACTTAACTGTTAATGAAAAACTACCATCAACAGCTGCCATCACTCCCACTACAGATTGTAATAAATAATAGCCTGTTTGGCTCATAGCCCTCATTCTCCTGCTCTAGAGAAATAAGAGCTAGGGAGTCCACAAAGAATCCGTAAAATTGGGGGACAAGAAAAGGGGCTAGAACTCTGTGATCAGCCTGACTTTTATTGCAACTGTGTTTTGCCTAGCCTTGACAACCATTTTAAAATATAGATATATTTAAATATTAATAAATGGGTAATTAAAGGGATTCCAATCCTGCTTTTCCCTGGAGTCTTTTGCATTGACTGCAGTGGGAGCAGGGATGGTCCACTGGCCTATTATAAAAAATCCACTGGCCTATTATAAAGGTAAACATTTATAATTGGGTATGCACTCAATTTCAGGCTCTAGAATTTTGCCTTGTTATGATGTTTTTTCATAAATCAGCTTTGTTTTACCCCACTTTCAATTAAGTTATGAAATCCTCTGCTTCATTGGCTCTGGTGTTTCTTGGCTAGATATTCAGAAGAGTTCTACTTCTCTTTGAGCACCTCAAAGAAGTTGCCAGGGTATTAAGGGTTTTCCAAAATTTCTACTGGAAATTTGGCTGATCAATATCAGTTTGGCCAGTCTTATTTTCAGACTGAAGAAATCCAACTTTTTGAAAATATATCTTCAAACATCTGCTTGTAGTTGTTGTTTCTAATCCTAAACTGGGTCCTTTGTTATTCCCACTTAGAAAAGTAATACAGGTGGATCACTGTCAGTGTGATAATAGTGTTTTATGTGTTTATGTTTTATGTGTATAGTTTTATGCGAAGTCGTTGTAAAATTAGCAATACAGACACATTCATGGCTCAACATCTCCTCCAAGTGAAAAGAAAAGCTCCACCCATGATCTTCACAGATCAGTGAGAAGATGAAAGACTGGATAACTGGAACAACCAGCAGCTGCGCGGTGACATGCACACGAGTATAAATCCCAACAGAGATACAGACACAGAAAGCACAGGGCTGCAACTGGGGCAGACTGCGTTTTATCCAGACTTCACTTAGACCTCCTTAACCGAGACATTGTTGAGAGAAGTACATGAAGAGTTCATCCAGTAAATGACTAGCCTAAGAATAGGTTTAGAGATATGGGAAATGAGCTATTCTCAGAGCTATTCTAGAACAGTTGGCTATTTTCAGGCTCTTGTCTTGTTTCCTTTACCTATTTAGTATATTTTCATTTTCTACTTTGAGAAATCCACACCACTTAATTCCAAACAATTAGCTATATTTGGAACTCAAAAAAAGAAATTTTCACTTTCATTACCATGATTCTTGTCCCTGTACAGGAAGAGAGGAGTATCTGAACAGAGGAGGAGTGAGCAGATCAACAATTTTATCAGAGTATGTGAGACTGGCAAGACCAATGCTGGAATACCGCAGACAAATCTGTTATCTAAGTTTTTAAAAAGATATTTGAAAATTGAAAGAGAGGCAGAAAGGAGTCAGAAAAGTTTTCCATCAGCCTGAGAAAATGTGTTACAGCAGGAGAATGAAGAAGCTCAGCTTGCTTAGAACACGGAAGTCAAGATAAAGGACGAGCATCAAGAAGTGACTTGACAAAGTATATAGAAATTATTTCCCTGGGATAAACAAGCAGCTAGCAAACCTCGAGACTGAGTGGCCAAACATAAAGCTATGCAGTTTCAAAGGTATAAATAAACCTTATTTTCAGTTCTTCCTCTTACCAGGCTCATCCCTAGTCCCTCCAACAAGAGTCACAAACTCATGGAATAAACGATCAAAGGAAATGGTGACTCCTGCGTCTCTGACATCCTCAAATTGGGATTGAGCTTGCTTTAGCCAAGCAGAAGTTACTGGAATCAGTATGCAAGTAACTGGAAGAAGCTTAGTGGCCTCTAACGGGGAGGAAGTCAAACCCAGGATATTTCATGGTCCTTTTTGATTTAACACCTACAGTTCCCCACAGTCAGCATATTTGTATATACTTAAGTGCTTTATTGACAACCTGAAATGATAAAAAGAAGTAAAAATCCAATGTAGTGAGCAATAAACCCTCTGATAATTCAGACAGCTCTAAGCAAGAACTATGTCTTCCACTACAGAGATATTTATGATCACTTCTCCCCATAATGTAACGTGTTTTGGTGCCCTTTCCAAAGCTCCCTCCTTTAGCACAGAACAGGACTCTGACACTGTCAGAGGAACAAGCTGAGAGCCCATGATTACAGTGCTGTCTCCAGCTCATTTGTAAGCCCTCACCTGCTCTTCTGAGCTTGGGACACCCCTGGAAACACAGAACATGGGGACCCTATTCCCACCTCTTCTATCACTCTCTTCAGCCACCTGCAGGACCTCTGTCCTGGCTTTATACCCTTTACATTTGTGAGAACAGCGGAAAAGAGCATTTTCTCACCTTTGCAATACACTTTGAGAAATTTAAGTGAAGGGTGATATCCAGTTGCCACACACCACTATTTTTTTCCAGTATCTGTCCATCCCACAAGAAGAGAAGAAATCTGAGCGCTAAATATCTGAAATACACTAAGCGGGAACAGATTTAATGGGAAAATTATTTCTCCCTTCCCCCAGAACAGACCAGTTGTTTGAATACATGAACTACTCCATGTAACACAGTCCCAACTCCACAGCTGGGTCACATCTGCCCACAGCACTAAGGAAACTTCTTATTTTGTGAAGTTGCTCTGAATGAAAGCACACACATTGACTTTCACAACACCAAGGCCGAGGCTTTCTATACCACTCTAGAAATGCAGCCTCCGTCAGACCCACAGCTGCTCCCCAGAGTGTGGGTGGACTCAGAGTTTGGGTCTGTAAACATCTGGACCCCAAGCTATCTAACACAAAACAGGCTTTTTCAAATAATATATCTGGGGTGTCACTCATTGCTAGAAAGACTATAGACACCTGGCTTTCCTCGGTATTTCAGTCACAGATTTGGCATCAGAACTGTCAGAACACATTGCAATCACTCAGATCACTAATACATTAAGGTATTTTTGTGGCAGAGGGCTGGAATCCTTCCCACATTTCCCCTTTTGTCTTTTCAATAGAGACGGATTATCCCTTTCTTTCTCATTCCCTGTTAAGTCCCTAAAATGTGTACTTCATCGAGACACAATGTCCAAGGATGTTAAGAGCTATACAGCATATACGGTCCTCCCTAAACTGGACACTCTGTGTAATCTGCTTTTCTGGGAGCTCATCGTCTGAGGATGAAGCAGGAATCGGCTTACAGGAACCAGGCTCTGTATGTTTGTTGTCCCAAGGGCAGCACTGCCTGAGGTCCTCAGCTGCAAAATGGGAACCTGAGGCCAGAGAGCTCTCAACACTCAGAGGCTGGTGTCAGCTGGGATCCTGACGGTTGCCCAGGGGCCCTTCAGGCTTGCCATGCCCAGAACAGGCAGCTTCTGAGATACTCCCATGCCAAGACAAATGCCCATTTCATCTCAGGAGGGATCAAGTACAGCTCTATGAAAACAAAATCAGTTCCTAGAGTACATTAAAAATGTTTATTTTTTCACCCACATGAGAGCCAAGTTTCATAGATACGCCTAGGAAACAGAAATCCAAACTCCAGCGTAAGCCCTTACACTTCCAAATAGTCAAAATCCTCTCTTATCTCTTCTCTCCCAATTCAGCATTGACCTCTGAAGACAGGGCATGCATAAGTTGCCCTGTAACAGGAAAGCCATCTTTATTCAAAAGATTGCACAGCCCTTCATTTGGTATTAGCCATGCACAAAGCACAGAAACCAATGACCATTTCAATTGTCTGAGGACTTGTCCCCATCTGTAAGGTGGGTCAGCTCCTACACCTCCTCCCAAAGCTGACAGCTTGCACTGACCTACTGGCAGGTACCCCCCCTGCCAAGGGATCAGCTGCCTCCCTTATTATGGAGGGGGCACCCAGGCCTTGCAGGCTGCACAGTGAGGACTGTGGTTTATGGGGTTTACAAGAATGCAATTGAACCAACTGACATAAATCTTCAGTTGGTCTCGGGCTTGTTTCTGGGATCCAAATGTTTGGGGATTTTGGATCAAGATGCAACATATTTTGGATTTTTGGATGTGTCTTGATGAACAGCATACACATTCTGTTCTTGACTGGTCTTCTGTGGTTTTGCTCTGCTGGTTCTCCAACAGATTTCTCTGAAATACCTCACAAGAGTCATTGCCTTCCTCCCCTCAGCTTTCAGCTGGGCATGTGTGCTGGTTTTGGCTGGGGTTGAGTTAATTTTCTTCACAGTAGCTGGTATGGGGCTATGTTTGGATTTGTGCTGGAAACAGTGTTGATAACACAGGGATGTTTTCATTATTGCTGAGCAGTGCTTACACACAGTCAAGGCCTTGTCTGCTTCTCACCCCACCCCACCAGTGAGTAGGCTGGGGGTGCACAAGGAGTTGGGAGGGGACACAGCTGGGACAGCTGACCCGAACTGATCAAAGGGATATCCCACACCATATGATGTCATGCTCAGCATAGAAAGCCGGAGGAAGAAGAAGGAGAGGGGGGATGTTTGGAGTGATGGCATTTGTCTTCCCAAGTAACCGTTACACATGATGGAGCCCTGCTTTCCTGAAGATGGCTGAACACCTGCCTGCCGATGGGAAGCAGTGAATGAATTCCTTGTTTTGCTTTGCTTGCGTGCGCGGCTTTTGCTTTCCCTATTAAACTGTCTTTATCTCAACCCATGAATGTTCTCGCTTTTACTCTTCCAATTCTCTCCTCCATCCCACCGGGGGTGGAGTGAGCGAGCAGCTCTGTGGTGCTTAGCTGCCGGCTGGGGTTAAACCACGACAGCATGGGCAAAGATAAGCTTCGTTTTATGGAGGTGCATAAGGTCATGCTAATCCCTGTTTTCTGTGTTACATAATGAAATCTACAATAGCTGAAAAGGCTTAGGCACGTGCTACACAATTTCTGTTTCCTTTCCAAGGATTTGGTACTCTGTGTGGACTGCAGGTTTTGTGGCGAGAGGACAATTCTTCATTCCCTTGCTCCTGCATACCAAGGCCCTGATTCCACAAAAGCTTCTGCACTCACTCAGGTGCATCATCCTATAGACTTCTGCTGTGAGTAAAGGTAGCCATAAGAACAAGCATGCAAGGGCTTTACACTCTTCTGACATATTTTGGGCACAACGCTGATCTCCTTTTGATATAAATCCAGAGTAAATCAGTTTAATAGAGTTTTTCTTTCTGTGCAAAGACAATGGAAATACTAAGCGGAATAATAAATAGCATAATATTAACTAGTGTTATGTAGCTACAAAACTTACTTTGTAACACAGTGATTGATGTTTTTATTAGTAACCTCAAGTATAAATATTCCCCCTTTACAGTGATCAGCAGCTTCAGGGCCTTTTGATTATTATTATTTTATATCCTCTCTGTTTTAACTGTAATGTGTTTTGCACTTCTCTAGCAGTTTTCATCTCAAATCTTAAATTACTTTGCAAGCATGAATTCATTAAACCTCACAATGTCCCTCTGAGGAAGCTGTTTAATTAATACACCCAGGTTATGGATGGGCAAATTCAGGCACACAGATATTAAGTAATTTTCCCAAAGTCACAGAGTAAATCATCAAAAAGAACAGGAAGAGAATTTAAGGGCCACATGCTGCCAGGTCACATGGATATGAACGTGGAGAAATATCTGTGAAGATAACACAGAGCTTGCAGGTTCCCACCGATCTGAAAGCAGCTCAGGGTACCCCCTCCCCTCCTGCCTGCCAGACCACGGACCCCTCTTTCAGATATAATTGTTCCAACCAAACTGGGCTCAAAGGTGTGCTGGGATAAGCATAGTGTGGCATCGCTAGTGGCATCACTACCACCACGTAGTGGTTTAGATCAAAAGAAAATCGGGATTTCGGTTTTGCCTGTGTAGGAGCTTTACTTTTTTCTCTGCTGAAGGACACCCCCATACCTGGAGCGCAGGAGCAGGAGGGACTCAGCAGCCACAGCAGCACGCCAGCCGCAGCTAGAGTCTCTTTCCCTACCTCCGATCAGAGGCTGCAATGGACTACTTCACTGTACCCCAGATCCAGGAGCCCCTATCTCCTCTTAATGTCCAGGAGGCTATTGCCATCTCTTCCAACAGCCCTGATGTGTAAAGGGGCCCAGGATGCAAAGGAGTTTGGCAGTGTCAGACAAATTTTCGCTGCCTAAGCTTCTGTCTCTCTGATGGAAACACTGCTAGTACATGATCATCTGATATGGTGACAAGTTTTGGGGGTCTTCTCTTTTGCTCACAGCTCTTTTCCTTGCAGGAATTGAAATCCACAAGCCAGGAAGCAATGCAGAGAGGGGGCAGCACCCATGCAGCCTCAGGAGTGCTGCACGTGCAGGGCCATGATGTTGCATACAGCTAGGACAGTCTGCACCCGCAGCACTGGCTGAAATCAGTGGGTCCTAAAGGTGCTAAATATCTCTCCAAACTAGATCAGCACAGTCAACTAACTGCTTCAGGAATAATTGCATCCATGTTAACAAGGCTCCAAGCACTTTCAGGGCTTCACTCATTGTCTTTCTTCAAATACATTCTGTATAAATAAATAATGATAAATAAAATCATATCTTTACCCCAGCTCAATCCTTCTTCCCTCCCTTTTTTTCTCCTTATTTTCCTCTTAAATGCTACAGAAATTGCTTTCCTGGGACATGAAAACTAATGTATGCAAATTGTTACACAGCATTACCACTGCTGTGGTGCCACTATATTGCTGAGATAGTTAATTACCAGGATAATGCAGTTTGTCTGGTCTCTATCCCCTTGTGCTGCTCCTAAAAGGAAACAAAGGAAACGACATCAGAGAGACAAAGAGAGAGAGAATTCAGTCCCCTATTAATAACTGCCATAAAGGAAATAAAGGAATAAAGGCCATTCGCAGCACACATGGCATACAGGTTTGTATGGCACAGATGCTGAAGAGGGTCTTGGAGCTGGGCCTGCACCTGGCCACGTTATTCATCAAGAGATAAACCTTGAGATCCTTTCTTAATTTACATTGAATTGCTTTTATGCCAAAAGCAATTTCACAGAAGTGAGATCTAAGTGAGAACCAAGGCCAGTGGCAAGAGCAGTGCTTGGATTCACACAGTGCCTCTAGTCGTGATTCTGCCACTTCTGTGAAGCTGTCACATTAGCAGGTGACTTAAACTGCTGTTGCTTTCCTTGTCTGCAAAAGGACAGGTAACTTTCTCCCCCATAAAAAGCCCTGGGATTTACCTTAGGGCTGAAATTCTAATTTCCTGGTGTCTCCCAACAGGGCAATATGTTCTCAATGACTGAGGAGCCAGGTCCTCACAAGAGGTAAGTAATGTCATCACCAGGCTTTTCATGCTCACTGCAATCAATGATGACTTTTCTGAAAGCCAATGACGGAGGGTGGTCCTGAATAAAAATGACATGGTTTAGCCTTAGGAAGCATGCAGAGACAACAAAAAAAAAACCAAACCAAGCAGCCCTATGGATTCTAATGATTACACAAATTTTAGAGCTGTTCTGTGGGATTTAATAGCAAGTTTTAAAGGATGGTTAAAGCTACCATATTGAGTACACAATTGCTTATTGCGTTTAAAGAGTTATTTATTTATTTTAAAATTGTTTCTATTAATCTTGTTGAGTCTCTTCATGATCACATTTGTGCTGTTCCTCCCAGGTTCTATAAGACGCTTCCACAAAGGCAGGCTGTCCCTGTAGGTGACATCCATTAAAAGGGTCAGTTGTTCTGAAAGAAAGAGAAAGAGATAATGAGAAAACCCAGCTCTCACCGAGTGGGTAGGCACCGACACCCCACCTCCAGTTATCTCCAGCCAATAACACTATGTGGTGATGAGGTAATGCTTGCATCTGATCCTCTACAGCAGCCCTTCTGGTTTGTAATTCTCCTTAAACCAAACAAAACCGGGAGGCTTCTCTCTCTCTGTTGTGCTGGTGCAAATGAGCATCTGAATTCAGATCTTCACAGTTCGAGGGAAAGGGGGGCAGCGGGGAAGCGTGCCAGTGCTCAAGCTTTTCTTCCCTTCCCTCTTTTGTAGCACATAAGTGAGTTTGAAGTGTTTTACTCACGCAAGTTAAAGGAAATCCAAGCAGGTGTTTTGGTTCCTGCTGCAGACAAATCCTGGGATGGACTGGTTCTGAAGGCTTCTGAGTAAATTTAGAAAACTGCCATTTTTGTATCACTCACAAACCAGCTTACTCTCCTTTCATCATCCTAGTGTAGCCAAGGAAAAAAAACAGATTTTGTGACTTAGTATTGAAAACATATCAGTGGGGGGAAACACCACAGAAACGGCTTTGTTTTCCTCAGCCGGTGTATTCTGCATGTATTTCAGTCACGCCTCTGTATTTTCTTTGACAGGAAGAACAGCTTCTCCTGTTGGGGCCAGTGCCACCATGGTAGGCAGTCGGCACATGGGGCAGGCTCCCGAAACAACAGAGCATTGTCAGCTAAACCTTGGAAGCAGATTGTGTATAACAGGCAACACTTTGGGAGGGAAAGAATAATTCCCCTCTCCAAGCTCAGGCCCCAGGCTACCTCTGCTGGTTTGTAAGGAGGAAGGAAACACCTTGTTACCAACTGAATACACTTGGTGAGAAGTCACAGCAAAGAAAAGACGGGGTTGCACCCAACAAGCCTGGTCCCAAGCATCACTGAAGTCCCCCTGACTGCACCCAGAGCAACAGGCAGCCTGGTGGTGTTTTTCTGTCACTCTCCTGACTGCAAAAGCGTTTGAAATGGATTAACTGCCCTCTATACTTGTGCATCACCAACCGGATAATTGTCCTCGGCTGGCCGAACATTTTTAAGTGCTCATTTTTCTGCTAGAAAAAGTATTTCTCCCTTCAATCAAGCGCAATTACCCCAACCATCTCTTTTAATTGTTGTCTTTCCAGAAGATATATTCCCTACGGGCTTTCTTGCCCATACGAGTGGATGTTTTATTAGGGGACTATAGTCACCTGCTGGAGCTGGTGGTCATCTTTCATCTGCCAGCAAGCCAGTGTTAAAACTTTATGGACAAGGATACTGGGATGGCTTGTGGGCATGGGGAGGTGGATGGGGCAGAAATGGAGACCCAGAAACACACATGTGAATAGCAGTTGTGCCTCTTGAATTGGAGCCAAAACTCCACAGATGCCCAGCTGGGTGAGTCCATATGGAGCCTCTGGGCCTGGGAGCCATGGAGATGTTACTTATTTTTGAGACATCTTCCAATTTTAATTGCTGAGGTAGCCTCTTTTCTTTATCTCAACAGGAGTTACAGTGGGAGATGAGAGATACACAGCTTGGCTCTTATTCTAGTATAAACCCATCCCAACAAGGGCAGTGGGAAATCAAAATCCGCTGCCACTTTACATAGCTCTCGGCTCTAGTCCAATCAAGAACAAACAAAAGCAGAAATGGGAGCATGTTCCCTATTCACAGCACATCTGCTTCAGTGCACCCAGATACACAGATAAAAGTCCAGTGAGAAGAATGGAGTGAACACAAACTTTAAGAAATACCGCCCTAAGTGTAGAGCCCAATAGCCCTTCTCCTTAAAGGCAGGAGGTACACGGGCTTTGTACAGCACATTGGGAGAAGATTCAAACACAAGAGATAGAAATTTTTTTGTACAGAAAAAAATGAAAAAAACCACTTCTGTTCAATTAACATTGAAAAATGATTTTGGGCTTTTCTTGTTTTTTCATCAAATGTACATTACAGTAGGCATTTTAATATCTGCCTTCTTTCTATTCTGTAGTCAGCTTGGTAAAATATGTCTTTCATTGTATGGGGGTTTCTCCTTTGCCCCTTTCCTTTCTCCCCACCCAGTAGAAAAGGCATTTTGGACAGATTTCCTCGCTCATCTCCACTGCAGTTGTTTTGTAACTCAAATGTAACACTTCTGTTGGCAATGACAACTTGCCCTGACTCCTCTTCACTAAGCAACACAGCATGGATGTGCAGAGCCATGATGAGGATGCTCTTCAAAGTGTTCACTGATATCTAAATAGCATCACTGCACATTGGTGAAAATACTTGTCCATCTACTACCTAGGCCCTGTTATATAAAAGGACTCTGCCTTTGCATGGATGCTGCCTCTGCAGGGGCAGCCATTTGCTAGTTGAAGGATGCTCTAGCCTGTCTGAGTTATAGGGGACTATAAAAAGCCACCTGAAAGATGGCAACAACTGGAGGATACAAACAGCCAACCTTCTCTTCCTTCCTGTTAAGTTACCACTTCACTTGATCCTTATTCCTGAGTCCAGAAGGGGAATTGGTTTCTCTGTGCTGCAGAAAGAGTGGAGAAGAATGAGAACAGTGCAAAGCTGGATCACCTGGAATTTTCCTTGCTTCCAGCCGCCTGAGAAGGAACACACCTAGCCTCTAAAATTCAGAATGGGATCCTGATTTTGATGCATCTCAGTAGTTACAGGTTTTTGAATCAGTGGATCTGGTTCAGCTCATCATGTGATGGACCTAGGCACAATACCCTGATCAGCTCAGAAATTGACCATCACTCAACCTGCACAGATGTGCAGGTACCACACTTGATATGGGCCCATGGTTAAGTTAAACTTTGTATGTTCAAGAGTGATTCCTCCTACAGGGGAATACTGTGAATAAGAGCTGAGGGTCACAGAGTCTGATCCCTGGAACATCTACAGGTATTTAAAACTTTCACGTTGAAGAATTGCAAAAACTGTCCCTGCTGTGGGAGAAGGAGAGGAAACAAAGCCTCCTGCAGAAACCAGAGTCGGTATACTGTCAGTCATGACCAAGGGGGGAACATCTAGAGGAAAAAGAGAAATATTTTGGGGCAAAGCAGGTAGATAAGAACTAAGTCATCCAGGCCGAGGGAGTCAAAATGTATACAAGCTATCAGGAGAAAATAATGCTCAGGGGAAGGAAGGTGATATGACGATGTCTAGTTGGCATGACCAAGAAAAGACATATGGAGGGAAACAAGGACTCTGCAAAAGAAGGTGAGAGCAAATGAAGAGTGAAGGGAAGCAGTGAAGTCAGTTTGTTTAGCAAGGGGCAAAGCATGCGCCTGATGATTTGGAGTATATCACTTTGTGGATGACCCACTTGAGACCTCTTAGGGGAACCTGCTTTCCAGAAATGCATGAGCGCTCAGCTCCTGACGGTCAGCAGCCCTTTAGAAAGGCAAACAACAGCATTAGTGGTTTTGCCCTTTCCACATAAAAGAAGCTAAATTGCATCACTACTGCCTGGTCTGCCTTCTCACAGAAGAGTTGGCTACAACTGCCTCAAAGCAGAAGGAAGTTGGGAAATTTTGATATAGGAAAGAGCCTCTCCATGACTGAAGGAACATGCAACTTGAGGATAAGCAGTGCAGCTTCCAGAAATGGGATTCTCAAGGGGTAAAAGAGATGGGTGCATGTAGGGGATGGCATGGGAAGGAACCAGGGACATTTATTAGCCGGGGAATGGCATGAGGCCATACCTTAGGGAGACTAAGGTATCACGGTAGAGAAAGAGGAATAACAAGTCCAAATCCTAGACATCAGCTGCTTGGTGTGTGAGTGTAAGGATGCTGTAGCTGCAGTGCCTCCTTCAGCCCATTATCCTGTGGGAAATATCTCCCCCACCCGACACAGCCTCACATCTCCGTCACATGAGGAGGGAACAGACAGACCTCATCGCAGCTCTCTACCACACCTGCATTCAGCACTAGCTCTACAAAAGGTCTTCTAGTGTTTCATGAACTGGGTTTCGTTGACAAGAAAATCTAACCATTTTAGCCTGTATTTACAGCACAGTATCCTCCTGTCTTTATTTCATATAACTTCTTTTGCCACTGATGACAATATTTTATCTTTCTCCATACACCTTTAGCCCTAAGTGCTGATTTAAATGCACCTCTTCAGAGTCTGTTCATTAAATGCTAAACTATGTGTGTGCTTTTCCCTCAGCAAAGCAATCTACCTACTGAGATCCTTTGCCCTGCAGAGGTGACTATTGCCTCCTTGAAAGATGAGGAGATAACACTAAGAGGAAAGCTAACAAGCAACAAGGGGAAACTCGGTGACCACAGAAACTGGACGTCTGTAATGAGATACAAACTGAAATTGAGACAGCACTGGCACTCCGTTCTTCTACACACACAGACACAACATCATTCACCTTGCCTAATGAGCAGTGTGTCACAAAATGAGAAAAAACTAGGATTCAGCTGCACTGAATAATCGCTAGTGCAAGCTGCACTAATAGGTAAGCTTCATCTGGGGAAGAGTGAA
The DNA here is from genome assembly GCA_013401315.1 of Balaeniceps rex. NCBI lineage: Eukaryota > Metazoa > Chordata > Aves > Pelecaniformes > Balaenicipitidae > Balaeniceps > Balaeniceps rex. The sequence continues at coordinate 96,442 of VYZW01014056.1, read as the reverse complement.
TATGCTTAGCAAGCACAGCAGAAGTAGCCCATGTTTGTTACATGAGGGGGCGAAACAAACTAAATTGCATTTATTTAGAAGGACACAGACAAGAGGCCTTTCAAAATTCTTAAAATAATCATCTCTGTTCACTGTTTTTACGAGTCACCTTATGGAAGAATGAAACTGAGACACGGTTCCCTAAAAACTTCTCCGCTCCCCATTCAACAACCTCACTTTGCTTGTTGGGCTGTGCCAGTAGTGATCACTGAGATCAGAGGAATACATTTGTGCTTTGTGCCAGCAGCGAGTGTTTTTTTAGTGGGACACGTTTCAGTGGCACAACTTAATGGCCCCCACAAACATCTCAGAGACAAAAGGATCAGACACAGAAAACAAGAACATCCAGCACCAGAAATATTAATTCTCAAAAATGATGTGAGAGTTTTAGAAGATATGTACATCTGTAAGCTTCAGTGCACTAGTGAGCTATTAAATATGGTGGGTTGGAAGAAGCACTAGCAGCAATTATCCCATAGTAACCTAATATGGGATGGGGGGATTTTTTTGCACCTTTTTTTGAAGTGGTTTGTTTTGGTGACTCTTGGATACACTGTACTGGACAACAGAATCAACTGAGCTGGCTAAATACCACAGCTATATTTATCTTCCTACATTTATAGTACTGAGCTGTGCATCTATAATACCTTTCGTACCAAACTCCTGAAATGCATTACAAGTCTAAGAGCAAGACCTTCAAAAGCTACCATGTGTCTTGCTCCAGAGCATGTCAGTGGGAGCTATGTGCACACTTTTGGCCTGCACTGGAGTTGCTTTGTGCCACTTGGTCCTGCTAAAAATCATCAGGAATTCAGGATGTGCAGCAGCATACCAAAAGAAGATTGAACTCCCATTAATATTAATGAAAAAGCTTTTATTAGCTTCAGTAGTATGGACAGAGTCCTAGCTGATTCAACTTTGCTAGGCACTGTGAGGCAGGCAAGCCCAAAAGGTAATGACTTAAAACACTGCCTGGATGCAGCATGTAAGACAGGGCATTGTGCTGGGGGTGGAAGGGCATGCAAAGGAGAATAGCACATCAGATTGAATCCACGGGGAGAGGTAACAAACAAAATGCAATACTCAAGCTGCAAATTGGCCAGAAAGATAGTAATATCTGTCCCACAGAGAAAAAAAATGCTCATCTGAGATTCAGATTAGTTAGCAGTACAAGGCATGAGTAATATGGTCTTATTTATCGCAACTGTTTCATTCATTCCTGTTCCAAAGGAAAGAAATAAAAACAGCAACTGATAATGTTTAGCATTTTTGCAGCACTGCTCATTTCAAATTGCAAAACAGTAATTTAAGCATTTTGGTACAAAAGCTAGTTTATATATGGGTCACTGAACCACTGAAATGCAGCCTCCGCAAGAATGATATGGTTTGCAGCAGCAGTGGGAAAAGGTGGTTCCAGTGAAAAAAATGATGAAACAAATAGCTGTTCCAGTGAACAATGTCAGGAAACACTCTGTGACTGCACAGGGCTGGGAGGCCCCGGATGCCAAAGCCAGCATCCAGAAGACACCTGTACAGTACAACACCTGGCACGCTCCTCAGCTTCCCTAGGAAAAAGGGAGGTTGAGTCACAAAAAATGAAGGGTATTTTCTTCTGAAAATAGTTCCTGCCTGCTGATATGGCCCCTGAGCACTAGAAGGAAATGAAGGGAAGACAGGCTTAGGAAGTACCCAGATATGGATTTGGGCTTGCCAAGCCGATATTGGTAGCTCTCAAGAGACCCCGGTGTGCAGTCAAGGCCTGCTGTGCTGCTTATGTGCACAATACGAAGACAGTGATTGTCTCCTCCTTAACAATAACCACATTACATTTATCAGAAATGATTTTTACCTTCAGCAAAAAAAGCCATCAGTTCCCCACTCCTCAGAATTAGTGCTGCCTGTAAGACACTCGGTTCCAACAATGAAATTACCGAGTCACCTCTGGGCCAGTACTTCTACGAATGGAGAATGGGGCATGGCTAAGGAGGGCGCTTATTTTCTGGCTTGTCTCAGGGTGAGGCAGCATTTCTATAGCCTTTCTGCTCCTTTAGGGTGTAGTTTAGAAAAAAAGAAGCAGCAGGACTACATGGAGACTGTGCAGTGTGAGTAAAGAGGTTTGCCTTTTCCAGGATGCCTTTGAAGGACAAAGCAGAGAGCAGGAAGCATTGCTTCAAAGTAGAAAATGAATTCCTAACATCATCTAAATGAAACAGGCTTCTCCTCATTTATGCTGTCAGGATATTAATGGCTTTTAAAACAGGTCAACCCAAGAAGTAACCAAGTGAAAAGAGAGGACTATCATTGCTGGTACTCCTTTTATCCTCCTATTTCTGCCTCTCTGACTACAAGCCGTTTCCTGCCAGCTGGAAGAGATGTGTCAGCTGGTGCTGGCCCGTGACTCATGGGAACTCAGTCTGCAATGGGCTGGGCAAGACCTTGGTGGCCTCAGAGGCCAAGTTAAAATTCTTCCATCACAGGGGAGGAAAAGAGCTGGAAGACATCCCTCACCAAGGCATCGTTCCACCCTTCCCCTGCCTGAAATACCACAGGAGACAAACCCAGAGGAAACAGAAACCCGAGAATCCTGTGGCAGAAGACCCTCCTTGGGACTGTTCACTGTAGGGGATGGGGCTTTCTTGTGTGCAACAAGGATAGCAGGCACTGGAAAATGACTGGCACAAGTATTGGGCAGAGGGCGATGCTCAAGGCCCACACAGCTCCTTCCCAGTCTCTGAGGAGCTCTTCCCAGGCCCACTCACTTGTGGTGTCAGCAAACCCCACTGAAACCACCGGTTGTGTAGAGCAACATGCAGACCAGAGGCAGCCGTCACAGGCCCGTCACTTGGAGCTCATCATAAACAATGTTGATTGCCCCAGACACTACCCTAGGAGGTCTCTTGGAAAAGGCTCTCTGCTTTAAAAACATGACTTAGGCATAACAAAACCCCAACAATTTCTATCTTATGCCAGACTGGGTTAATCCTTGGGGGCAAATTATTTCGTATATGCACGATATATAAATACCTTATATATGCCTCCTATGAGTGACTGCCTACTTACCCAGCTGGTGAAGGTGTCCAGTTAGAAAGCCACTTGTTCTCCAGCAATGAAGGCCCACATAATACTGAAAGACAGCTAGTTGGCATCAGACAACAGGGATGTCCAAGCCCCTTTTTATCTGCCAGAGTCCCTCAGCCTTAGATGATAAAAAAATATTTTAAAATATTTTTTGGCAGTTAAAAAACCCAAACAGTGCACAACTAAAGTAGTATTTACACCCATCTAAGTGTGTTAGCTAGCTAGCTTTGCTTCTTTTTCTTCCAGTTTCTGAAATCAAACTTCTGGAAAATATTGGCAACTTTTACATGAAATTTGAGTTAAAAGAAAAAATCTGACACACCCAACAGTGAATTTGATAATAGGATGATTATTGTGTGACTCACCCCTATAAGTATAACAACTGAGAGTTTATAAAGTATGCACTTGGGCTCTGGGCTGCCCACCTACACTCAATTTCCTCTGACTGTGGAATGTCCTTTGGCAGCCTTGCAGCTAACCGATACCCAGGAGTGTGAGGAAAAGACTACAACTTGTACAGTATAATTGGTCTAAATGCTGTGGGCTCGTATTTCAGCCAGCCAGCACAAGGTTACTTGTAAAACACAACCACACCTTGTGAGGGACAATAATTCATAGGGCCATGGCTGGAAATTGTGTGCTTAGATAGTATAGAGATGAATACAGTAAAACTGCTAGATAGATATTACACCAAAAGGCATCTGCAAATTTTTCCCTTTCTGCCACAACCTTTTGGCTCACAGTGTGCTAGTTAAAGAGGAGCCTGACTGGCTACACAGCCTGCATGCAGTGACGTATGAGTGTTGATGGAAATATTGCTCTTTAACTCAGCTACCCATCTGCATTACCGGAGTGCCATGCCTAATGCACATTCATCACTCCTACATCGTGCTCCCCAGTGGAGCTGTGACTATCCCTGTAGAAACTCCTTGCTGGACATTCAACGCGCTTCTGTTGCACGTTGAGCTTCCTGTGAGAGTGAGCAGAGGCTGCCATAACCGTATTTTCCTTCGCTTCTGGCATCCTTCTTTAGCTGGTGGTATATAGGCCATCCTGGAGAAGAGACCTGTGTTCAGCCTGCTTGTGGCCCTCCTGAGATCAGAGGCAGCCCTCACAGTTATTCAAAATAAGCATACCTGTATGCAATTCTCAGTCTTCTCTGGTGTTCAATGAGGCCATCTCATACCCTTTAAGCAATTCAGTCCTTCTCCTACATGTGTCTTTCCCTGGAGTCTCTTCCAAGGGAACTGAGCTTCTCCACTCCAGAGGCAAAGGCTTCTCTCCTCCTTGTCCTGCCACCCTGGTGCTGTCCTTAGCCTGTCCCAGTCACAGCACAGGCATTGATCCTAAAGGCTTCTGTTTGTTCTTTCACTTCTTGCGTGGTGAGAGGAAGGGGTATTCTGCTCAACTCGCCACACAGCTAAGCGCTTCATCAAAAACAGTTCCATACTCATTACCCAGAAGTCCTAAGAAGTAGTAGCAGGTTTCTCCACCTGTGACAACAGACTCTTGTGTTTTGTCAGAACTGTGGACCCATCCAAAGAAAACCAGTCTTTTTACTTCAGTAAAAAGTTCGGGCCTGCTGCACTGGCCTGAACTCAGCAGCATCTAGTAAAATCCCAAGTAATAACATCTCAGAAAGGACACACAAAAATATCAGCATGAAAAATTCCAAACTAGGGACATTGCAAAGCCAGAAATCAATTTGTAGGAGAGCACTGCAGCAGAGTACTTTAGCACCAGAGAGTCTGGAGCAGCAGGCCAGTAACACCCACCTGGCACACTCAGTGGCTTATTTGACTGGCATGAAAAACAAAGGTTCACTTCTAACTTTGGGGGCATTAAAGTGCTGACTGATTCTACATTTAGATAGACATTGGGCCTCTCACTTGTTTCTTAGCCATTAAAAATAAAAACTCACTTATTTGTTTTGTTTTTAAAAGAATTAATAGGATTCCAGTACTGTTTTTTCCCCCAGGATACTCAGAATCATAAAGGTCTGTCTGGAAAACTGCTAACAGGCAGTGTGATTGGAAGGAGCAGGCTTCACCTTGCTGCTAACCTACTCTGTGAGCATCTCCTCTCTGCTTCTCCTCCTTCTCCTCTGTAGACGGAGAGAGAAAAGGATGGCATTTCTCTGCGTCTGTAGAGCAGCTGGGGGTTTTTTGCTGAAGAGTTGTGATCTCTAAGCTAAAGACAGCACAACTTCAACCCCACCCCAAACCACACAAAAACCCCTAATCCTCTGCTTGGCACAGAGCAGAGCCCTGTGCCAAAGCTGTCACATGCCGAAAAGGAACCTGTACTGTAAGGAGGTAGGGTTAGGGCATGCCTCTGCTCCCGGCGCAGTAGCTGGCTCCAAAGCAGCCCTTGCTCAGCAGGACAGATCATTCCTGCCCGGGGTCCAGCTTCCAGAGGACCCTGTCACAGCCACATCCTCTGCACAAACTCCTTTGCTGAAGTAAACTCAAAGCTAGTACAGGGAAATAAACACTGGGCTGCTAGGCCCACCAGTTCCCTTCAACATATTAGGTTGCAGCTACAACACATTAGGTGCCTTCTGAGCAGAGGGGAAACTGATGCTTTTCCCATGTAGCATTCATTAAAAGCAACAGGTAAAGAGCCAGATGTATGCCAGCAACCCAAACAATTGGATGGGCCTGATCCAAAATCCCCTGAAAGCAGTGGAAAGCCTCCCACTGACTTCAGAAAGGCCCTGTCTGAATAGCAAAGTGAAATGTTACAGGGAATGTTATACATCTTAGTTTATTTCCTTTACGGAACTGAGTTCCACCTTTTCTACACATGCCAGCAAACCTTCCCATGCGCCCATAAAAGCTAGGTTCTCCTTAAAAAGCTCTCAAAAAAGTTCTCCTTATCACTTTCCTCCCTGCTTTGAAGAAAGGCTGATATAACCCTATTATTTTTCAGTGCTGTAGCTTAGTCACGACTGCCACTTGCTCCCACAAAGGAAACCAGAGAGTCCTCCCCTCTTCCAGGATCCTCCATGACAGCCTGGCAATGGGAAGGAGGAGGCCACCAAGCTGCACGGTGAGGAAGGTGTGCTCCTGGCACTCCACAACTCACCACTTCACCTGCTCCACCAGCATCGAAATTGCTCGTCTCCTGCAAAGCTGGAGGGCAACCTTGCTCCTGGGAAGAGGGCTCACCTGCCCCTCAGCATCTGCGCAGACTTTGTGTTACTTTGGTTTTGCATGAAAATCGGTCTTTCTGTTTAGGTTTTTAACAATGCTTTGTATTTTGGGACTACAAAACCATGTATCAGGGCACTTCACACAATGCTACTTTCTTTACTAAAGGAAAAACTCCAGAGCTCTCACTTTTCATCTTAATTTCTTCCCTTCTCCAGAACCCAAATGACTAAGGACTTGACAAGTCCAGGGATGGCCTTGACATCTGTACCTATGACATGGGGATGGGGCTACAGTGCTCAGCAGCAAAGACTGCTGCAGTGTTATGCGAGGAACTGAACAGATCACCTTCACCCATCCCAACCCCTGTCTGAGCAGTGAGCTCAGAAATGGTCAATAGGCTGCCCATTATCTCCTGCGTTTCAGTCAATGCTAAACACAATGCTAGTGCTTTAAAACATAGAAAGTAACAATAATAGACTATCATATCAGTGTTCTGCTTCACTGGAGCTAACCAGACCTGTTCCAGAACAAGTAATATAATTTTGCTTGGGGATTCTATTACCTGAGGGCATTAAATGCTGGGGAAAAAAAAATAAACAAAACCTAACCACCAAACCACAAACCAATCCTGGAATCATCTACAAAAAAACCACTCTTACAATCTAAGAGTTGCATTAAAAAAGATATACAATGTTATCTATATCTCTTTCAAACAGAGAACAACACCAAACGATTGTCATGCATGTGTGGGCACATGCTCACGTGCCTATACCTGCACATGCTGCACTTGTCCCAGAATCACAGGACAGCTAATTCAGCAACGGGACATATGGTGCTGGGCAAACCATGACAAATGCTGCAGCACGAAGGGCAGCCCATGTGACTGGCAGCGATGTAGGAAGCCAAGGAATTCCAGTTCTCAGAAGCCTTTTGCCTCCTGGAAGGCTGTAAATAAAAGGGGAACTATCATCTTTGGCCTGAAGATTGTGGTGTTGTGATAAACAGAAAATCTAATTAATCAGAAGCATTACGTCTGATTTGTGCAAACTTGTGGCTGAGCAGCTATAAATTATATCACCATATTCAATTACTGGAAACAACATTTCCTGCGTAAAGCAACCTCTGCAGTCTGTAGGGAGATCTCCCAGTTTCAGATGTACATTTGTTAATCACTGCTTTAATTTTTCCACTTGAAAGGGAAGAATAGAATCTGTGCAGAGCAGGAAGTTCAAAAAGTCTTTCAATCTGGAGTGTTAAACCATTTGACCATCTTTGCAATCTTTAAGCTCATAACAAATACACAGAGTAAACAGGCATCTCAAAGATAAAGTACCTTGATTGATGTGCACAACTAATAAGAACATTTTCAGTTTTCAGCCGTTCCGTAAAAATGCTGATTAAGTCAAAGCCAAAATGTTTCCCCAAGATATACTGATTTTGACAAAGTTTTAACAGAAGGTCTCAAAGCTCTAAGGTGGACTCTAGCCATTTCTTGAGAGACAGCCTGAACTGAAAACCTTATCTTTTCCATTGAAAAGCTTTGAATTTGTTCCAAAGCAGAATGGAAACAAAATTTAACACTTCAAAAGCTGTTCCAAAAAATTGAGGTCGTGTTTGGAGGCTGTCCACTAGTATCCAAGTACACCTTCAATGTATATTAACTCCAGGAATTAATTCAGGATTGTATATACACGCAGACACACACATATGTGAGTGTGAGAAACGGCAGGCCTAACAAAAGGAGCCAAGTGGACATCCCTTGAGGCTACAGTATAAAGAATTCTATTATACATCTGGCCAACAATTCTAGAACATCACTGCACCGCAGATGAAATGTTAGTGTAGAAGCAAGAACTGACTGGGTTGCAAGTTGATGCCTCCAGTGCTCCAAAAGAATCAGGAAAATCAGCTGTCACAGTGGCACTTTTTACAAGGCCAGGGGGGACACAATGGCAAATGCTGTCCCTTGGCAGGGTGTCATCCAAAGCAACCTCAGGCACAAAAGCTTATCCTGGCTGCTAAGCCTCCTGGTGTACCTTATGAAGAAAGGAAAAGGCAGAGGTGCGCAGGGAATTAGCAGGGACAGTGAGCTCCAGCGGTTAGACTCCTCATACTTTCATTGAAGAAGAGCTGTCACAATACACAGTCTGCAGAGAGAGTTGGAGTTGGCTAATCCATGCTTAGCGAGGCACCCAGCTGTCTGGCTATTTGAAGTTTCAAAGCATTGAGTTGATCTTGAAGGCCTGTAGCACAGTCACTGCTACTATGCTAATCTTAAGATTTTCTGCAAAACTGACTAGGAATGGGCAAGGTATTGGGAAGTGAATTATGTAAAAAAACAACAGATGGCTCTCAGCCATGTCCAAGAGAAATTACGAGCTCATCAGAAGGAGTCTCCTTGTTCCTCAGTCAGCTCTGAACTCGAGCACCCTTCTAAATGGCACTGATGGCCCATGGTCCAGAGGGACTTTCCCAGTAGCAGGGACTCACTAGGTCAAACAATAGCCTCCCCTTTCCTCCCTCCCAACGTTTTGGGCAAGGAACTGTTGGGAAGGACATCTCTTGCTGGAGCTCAACTTCTTCAATTTCTAGGGCTGTGGATCCGGTACCTTTCATTAGCCCTGCCATGGCTGACACACTCACCCACATTAAAGTAAAGCAGTGGCGATAAACTGGATAGCTGTGTAAATAACATCCCATTTAGGAAACAAAGCAAAATTTCAAATATTGTCAGGGAACGATTGCAACACCAGTGAAGCTATCACTGGGCATTTATTAATGTAACCCATCTGCCAGATACTACCAGCAGCAGCTAGGGCTAGGTTCAAAGCATCTGTTCTTTTTCTCCACAGTAACCAATGATGCTGGAGCAAATGGCCATGCAAACTTCACAGGCAATACTTTCCCTGGTACAAGCAGTTTGGAATCCTCAATCTCTTATCTATTCATTCAGATCCTTAGTCCTTCCTTCAAATATCCTACCATCTGCTGTTAGCAGAGTGCTACCAGCTCCATTGAGTCTGCTTGGGGACCACTTGTGTTCACACATAGCAAGACCCCATTTGAACACTGTTCAGGTAACTCTACGCATTTTGCCCTGATCATATTAAACCAGCTTACCCCTCACACATAAATGGAGGGCTCAAAGGCCATCCACCCAGAATTGCCTTAATGCCTTTTGGCATGGGTATGTCTTCGAGAGATGTGGAGCGAAGAAAGGGTCATGCTTTCCCCAGAACTGCAAGAGGCTGAAGATAGTCCTTGGCAAAGTGAGATCATTAACTGGAGTGAAATATCTCATCCAACACAGATTTGGGAAACAAGGCTCTACCTATACCAAAAAGCAATAAATAGTCAGTGTTTCCCATCCCATCACTGTTTTTCTTAATATTGTAAAATTTAAGCAGGTCTTCAGACAAATAAGCAAGTACACAGAGGGATTTTTTTTTTTTTTATGGATAATGAGTACCTCAGTCTCCTTGCTGTCCTTTCCATCCCACCCAAGATTATCCCTCACCAAGCAGACCTTCAGAGGGCCGGCCTCCCACAGTGCAGCACCTGAGTGCTGGCACTCTCCTGTCCTGTCAGTCCCGTGCACTGCCTGGAAGTAGCGAGAACAATTGATAACATTTTATTCACTGTCAGGTGAGACAAGGTAGGACACTGTGAATGAGGAGATAACCAGGAAGCAGGATCTTTATGCACATTTCATCTTCCTAGCTCCAGCTAGTGCTCCTAGCTCTCAGCTGTGCAGTGAAATCTCACAGAGGCAGATGCAAAGAGCAGACTCCTTCCTACGTATGCTTCTTCAAAAGAGCAGCTACAGAGCCTACCTTGTGCTGAATTTACAAAAGATTTGCTGGAACAACTTGTTGACTGCAGTGAGATTGTAACATGATCTTCCACTCATGACTGAAGGTCAGGATGACCCTTTCTGGGGCTCCAGCTGACTGCAGCGTCCCATCACTGATCGTTACACCAAATACCCTCTGCTACGGACGAGCACTTGACGGGCTTTTATGTAAGGTACTCTGATACGCGGAAAGAGACAGTTGGAATTAGCCTGTCTTGTCAATGACTGCATATGAGAAGTCCAATATTCACTCTGATACTCATAGATAAGATGTCCATTATTGAGCCCTGCACAGCCTTACAATTTGGGGATGAAAAGACAGAGGCTATAGTAGCCCTGTAAACTTTAGCCCTTGATAACTTCTGTAGCAGATTTCTTTATGAAGCAAATACTTGCTACGGCTTTACATCAAAAGAAAACTCCACAAAGAAATCCCACAGAAACGTGAGAAACAAAAATGCAAGACCTGCTTTAGGAAACAGCTCGGGACACAAGACAAGCTGGGAACCTCCATTTTCAGTTGACCTCTGAGACAAAAATGAAAGGCTTTAAAAATACATTACTGCAACTAGCCAGGCGAGAGCCACAGCATGGAACACCTCTGGAGCTGTGTGGCTGTTGTGGGTCAGCCCTGGCAAGCAGCTAAGCACCACACAGCTGCTTGCCCACTTTCCTGTGGCTCCAGCAGGAGGGGGAAGGGAATCGAAAGAGCAAAAGTTAGAAAACTCATGGGTTGAGGTGAAAACAGTTTAATAAGTAAAGAAAGGAAACAAAGAAAAGCAAAACCAAGAAAAAACAAGTGAAGCAACAAAAAAAATCCAAAAGTGCTCACCACCAGCTGACCGATGCCCAGCCAGTCCCTGAGCAATGGCAGCCCTGGCAAACTTTTCTCCCCAGCTTTTATTGCTGAGCATGGCATCATATAGTATGGAATATCCCTTTGGTCAGTTGGGGTCAGCTGTCCCAGCTGTGTCTCCTCCCAGCTCCTTGTGCACCCCCAGCCCACTCACTGGGGGAGCAGCATGAGAAGCAAAAAAGGCCTTGATGCTGTGTAAGCACTGCTCAGCAATAACTAAAACATCCCTGTGTTATCAACACTGTTTTCATCACAAATCCAAAGCATAGCACCATACCAGCTATGAAGAAGAAGATTAACTCTCTCCCAGCTAAAACCAGTACAATGGCTTTGATGGGGTAATGCAGGGTTGACAGCACCTTTTACACCCTATTATAAATTAACCTTCCCTCACTTCAGAAAATGCTGGGCTAGGAAATGAATTGACTTTCTGGATATTTATCCCTTTCGCTTCTGATATTTATATTTAGAGCTGGCTGTGATATGCTTGAATGGCTGCTGACAGGTATGACAGAGCGTCTCTGATTACAAGAACGTTATCAGTTGAAGCAATGCCATCAAATGCTGCACACTGAGTGCCTGCATCCGGCTGCCCTTCTAAGAATCTCTGTGTCTTACTTCTCTCTCTCTCTCCCTCTTTCAGTCATTTACCTTTCAGGCTGATTTCAGCATCACTATTCCTCCTTTCTCCTCCCTGAAAAGATATTTTGGAACCTATGGCTGATCGCTGTCAGCTGTAATTCCTCAAAAATGTAAATGTGCCTCAGAGAAGAGGAAATACGGTATCTGTGACTCATCCATACTTCAGGCAAATTCTCTAGTTCAAGAGGAAAATGAAAAGACGGGCCCTAAAAAAAAAAGTAGGAGGCCGGAATAATGAAGTTAAACAGGAAGAGAGATTGAATACAGTCAACAGGCTTCAGAAGCAGCAAACGTCTGATCCACAAGAAAGTAACAATAGGCTGAGAAATTAATTATTCCAGATGTACTGTATATCCTGCATGCAAGTGGAATAGCAGACCTCAGCTCACAGAAACGTACAGCCTGTTTCGGTTTGCATGAGGACAGGTCAGCTTCTGACACACAGGCAATGAGCAGCACCTGGCCCCCACACAACTCCATCGACTGCCGTGTGAGGCAGGGTATTAGCACCTGGCTCTCTACCAGAAACCCTCTCGCTTGGAAACAATTGTGTGGCACTGTGGTATTTCCTTTCTGTTTCGCTCATGTTGAGTCACTGAGGTCAGACATGATGGCTTTAAAGGGCCACGAGTCGTCTGTGTGCAGAATCAGTGGGACAAACCCTTTTCATCCTTCCGCTGCTGCTCATGAGCAAGACTTTCAGCCCCACGAAACAATGCCGCTGTGTCACTCCCCGCCTTGCAGTGACAGCTCGTACACATCACTCCCTATTCCTGGCCGTCCTGAGGACAGCAGTTCATGCAGCACACTCACCCTGGGCTTCCGAGCAGCTGCTGGCGGCATCGGCGTGGTTGCTCTGCTGGCTTATGCAGCATTTAGTACTGCGCTTCATGAAAGACATCAATAATTATTAAAGTCAGGGTTTGGGTGCACAATTCGACCTGCTGTGGCATACACAGAGTCTCAGGTGATACAGAGGAACCTGCACCAGACTCTGCTGGCATGAACAAGAGTGAAGGCAGTCTAATCCCAAAGCAATACAGTACTTCATGTTTCAGGTCCCAATGCATACATCCACAATCCAGGTTTTAACATCTCTGTAATGACCTAACGGCACGGCAGTTGCTGGTGGGCTGGAAGTGTTTCCATGGCAGACTGGATTTGCAACAAAAAAGCGTAACAGGTGGTTGCCTAGGGCAGCAAAATATTAGCAGCTGCACAACATCAGTGCAGCGTGTGAACGGTGGCAGGTCCAGAAAGGCTGGATGTTCTCCAGTCATGCCGCCGACCGCAGCGTTGGATGCTCCACTTGTACGCACCTCTCCTCAGTCCAAAAGGTGCAGTGCCAATGATGAGCTTTCACAGAAAAGATACGGTCAGTAAATACACAGAAGGACCCATATCATTGAGCATTAACAGGCTTAAGGGGAAGCTATTGCTTTAGCGGATTTGTCAGCAATAATATTTTTTCCAGGCAACTAAAAAGGGACTATCCCTAGGGTATCCTGCTACTGTCCCTTTCACTGACTGTCTAGGCAGAAGACTACTGTATTACTTAAATAAAACCCATTTCCTGCAGAGAAAAGTTCAAGCCACACAGTTCACATATGCATTTAGATGCAAGTTTTCACTGAGTTTTGATCATTGTGCTCATTTAAGGTAGAGGCCAGTCTGAGCATTCAGTTCAAATGTTCCCAAATTAGTGCCCAGGCCTGTTTTCTCAATATAAATCCATGTCCAGCTTTTGCCTGACTTTATTGTTTTAGGTTTTTTAATTTTATTTTTTGTTTTTCCCTGCGAAAAGCACAAATGTATCTCCCACTACCACAAATTATATAGCCAAGTTTCCTAAGCTTGGGATACTGAGAGAAGGGCTGACACACCGACAATGTGAGGGAGGAGGCTTCCCCTAGGAAACCCCCCTGCGTGATCATGGTGTCGTTCATACCACTGCTGGTAATCCACCAAGCAGCACCCTTCCTACTGAGTCACTGCTCTCATCTGGCATGGGGGATTAGTGTACCCACCGGTTTCAGTGCCCAGGGTGCCCTCGCTGGCTCCCTGTGCAGCCTTGCCCCAGGGGTGGACCAGCAAAAATAATTTGCAGCTTGGTCCGAAGCCAGGGAAGGCAGTTGCACGACTCTCAGACAATGGGGGGTGCAGCTCCATTTATTCATGAGCTACTTCTTCTTTTTTCCTTTCTTTTTATCTTTTCTCTGTGGGTACCTGGGGGGTGCCCGCAGGTCCCGGCAGCAGGGCCCCTGAGGGGGTGCTGCCGGGGTCGAAGGGTGCAAGGGAGGAAAGCGGTGCTAGGGCCAGGGCGGGCAGCCCTGGAGATCTCACTGCAAATACTCCCAAAGTATAACAAACAGGAAAATAGAGCTGCTTTTTCCAGAGGAAAAGGTAACAGCTACCAGGGAAAAACATGCAAATCACGGTGAGAAAAAAAAATATTAATAAATCCAGGCAGCTGCTGTCTCACTGGCATTGGCTTTGCTGACCATGTCTGTTCCTGAGGGGCAGATCTGCTGGCAGCTTCATGCAAGCACTGTGCAGGGTGGTGTGCCCAGGCCAGGCAGAGGATAAGGTGTAACGGCAGCAGCTTTCAGCAGATGCTGGGAAAAGCCATCCTGCCCTCAGCAACCACTGGAGGAGGGAGCTGGGGTGATGCCATTCGTGTACCTCATCCTCTGCATTTCACTGCCCAAGTTTCCTCAAGAACCTGCTGAGGGAAGAGCAAAGGCAGCTGGAAGGGAAGCCAGAAGCTGCCCTCCAGCTCGCACGGCTGTAGCTGCCTCCCCACTTACAGGCACTGCTGCTGCTCCATTTTCTCCTGTGGCTTCCTCAGCCCTTGCATCTCGCCCTTAATTCAGCCAAGTATTCATCGTTAGGGAAAAGCTTGAAGGGGGACCAGGTGACTTCAAAGAACATGAGGGTAAAAGCTGTGCCACCCAGCCATGAGTTTTCCTCCATGCGTATTTTATGAACTCAATGCTGGGTTAGCAGTTATTGAAATAAAACAGATATTCGGAATTATTAGGAAAGAGGTAGAGAATGAAACAAAAACCCCCATCATTATGTTGATACAGTTTTGGCGGCCAAAAGTACTTTTTTGTACTTTTGGGGGGCCAAAAGACCCAAAGTACTTGAAGATGAGATCAGCTAAGGGTCACTAAAAAGTACTGTGTCAGACTCTGGAACATAACCTGAAAACAACTAGATATTGGAAGAGAAGAGCATGGTATGCTCTTGCCCCAACCTTATTCCTCCCCATGCCTCTGCCTGTGGCACAGTCAGAAGCCAAATGGTGTGGCAGAGGGACCTGAGGCCTGAACCAGTACAGCTGGTCCTATGTACTTACTTCGGTGCATCAGTCACGTGCAGTGAACATTCAGTTAATAACCCAGCCGGGACAGGCACTTGCCAGAGGTACACAGGGACACACACTTCTGTCAGTGTAAAATGGGGATAAAACAGCACATTCTTCTAATTCACACAAGCAGAAGTGGCGGAGCAGGTTGTGCAGGATTCTGCTCTCACCCCTGGAAATCTGCTGACACCCATGAATTACTCTGCTCGGAGACCAGAAATGAGGTTGGAGGTGCAAGGCATTGGCAGATTAGACCCAGAGGGTTTCTGAATTACTTGTTCTGCTTCATTCCTACTCTTTCCTGTTTGGCAAATTCATTCCAGTTCTGAAAGGTCAAGAAGTCTTGCAATGTTATGTTTGACTAATTGACCACAGAACTTTGTATTCAGGCTCCCCAAGTGTTTGGGCACAGTCAGGAGTGTCAGGCTGATTTTTGTTGACTGGAACATGATGTCCAGAACTGGGGGGCTTCCAACCATGCTACTTTTAGCACTACAAGTAGCTGGGGAGTGTCAGCCTGGCCTGGCTGCTCTCAAGTAGAAATGCCTCTGTTTCCAGTTGGGTGGCAGTTGGGCCTGTTCTGCTAAAAACAAATATTTAAAGTCATAGATGGTTCCCCAAAACTTTTCTGCTTCCTGTCGCTTCTTCCAGGGGCCACGTTTTCCTTATTCAGCTTGAAGGATAGACCCTCCTCTTCTGCCTGTCCAGGCAAAGTCAGACCTGAGAGTCTCCAGGAATGGAGATGGCATGTGGAAGCCTCTCGCCCTTCCACCCTTCCTGACCACTGCTCCCAGAACAAGCCAGTATCCTTCCCATATTGCACCTCTGTGTTGCTGCTTTTTCCTCCATACCCATTGCTAGAAAGAATGGGCTATAAAAATATTCATGTCACCAGAATACTTCCTGGAGAAGTTGGTTTGGTTTATGTTTTTGTCTGGAAAAAGAAGCAGCATGCTGATGAAGGCTTTTTTCCCCCCTCTCTCTCATGTTATTTTGTATTTTTGTGAAGTCCCAGTTTCTAGAATTATGTATAAGGATCTCAGCTCTCATTTTAAAGAAACACGGTGAGCTGTTATAACTATAAAAAGTGAAGCTTGTATCTCCAAAACCAAGTGTCAAATGACATCCTTTACTTCTGATTCTCAAAATCTTACCATCTTGAAGCCAAATGATGATGTTAGCAGTTACAGCAAGGGTTCTGGTTGTAATTTTGAATATTTAGAATTGGTAGTGCCACCTTTGTGATTTCATGAGCACAGGGAATGGAGGACACTGAAAAATCATTTCAGACAGCCTGGGGCTGAAAGCGGTACAGTGTCTCTGCCAGCTTATCAGCTGCTGGAACAGTATCCTCCTGCATGAATGTGCACTCCTGAGTGAATAACATCCACTGAACCTGAATATTTTAGTTTGCAACTTGAACAACAATCAGAATGCATATTTTGTAACCCATTTCCATCATAGGAGAAAATAAACCTCCCAGAAAATTAGCAAGAAACAACCCTTTTACTGAAAGGCTGACACAGGACATGGGACTAAGCAGGACATCTTGGGTTACTGAATTCAGTCTGACAGGTGCCATTTGTCACTTCCATAAATCGATACAATTATTTTTTAAATTATCTGGGTTTCTCTCAGGTCACTTTCTCTGATAGACACCCCAGAATGTCTTTCCTCTGATAGTTTGACAGCTTGCTTATATGCAGCCTCTATTTAACTGTGGCTACCTCATAGTTATTTGATCTTGCACCACCTTTGTCCTTTGACCTACATAAATCTCCTTCTGTAGTGTGTTTATTTGTAGATAGCAAGCACATGGCTTCTCATCCTTTGTTTTGCTGTCTTTGTTTCTTCCTATCTAACAGACTCTCTTCCCTCCCCTCACTCCTTCCCCCTCTCCCCGTCCCCCCATCTTGCCTTTTTCTTCAGCATGGTTGACTGGGATTGCATGTGATGTCTCCAAAGGAGGGGTTTGGGTTTTTTTCTGTGTTGACAACACTATTCTTCTAATTCAGCACATTGAAGTTCTGGGGGTTTTAGGAAGGAAAAAAAAAGTAATCCCAGTTCACAACACTCAAATATATGATAGGTCAGCACTGAAATCTGAAGTAGTCAAGCAAAGTAAAAGAGAAGAAGCTATCATTTAAGATTCAAAATCATCCATCCATAAAAGGATGCCAGGAATCTTTAAAACCTAAGTCCCACCCAACGGCCAATTAAGTTTGTGGATAATTGAGCACAGTCTATGTAAACCAGGATAGCACCTGATTTTACACATTACCTTCCAGAGCTAGAAAGTCTTAAAGTTCTTTAAATAGTATCACTTTCCAGATGACTGCATTTAGTAGA
This sequence comes from Balaeniceps rex, assembly GCA_013401315.1. Classification (NCBI taxonomy): domain Eukaryota; kingdom Metazoa; phylum Chordata; class Aves; order Pelecaniformes; family Balaenicipitidae; genus Balaeniceps; species Balaeniceps rex. The sequence goes on along the minus strand of VYZW01014056.1, from coordinate 79,100 downwards.
TTACACCTATAATTAGCAATAAGAGGCTATGGGATGCTTCCCGTAGGGCCTATCTCCTCAGAGGGACGTCACCCAAGTACGTTGAGATGTGCCTAATACACCTCTTCAGGACTGGCTGTAAGAAACAAATTCAATTCCCTCTTCTTTCTGCAGAAACTCAAGACCATTTCTCTCACCTCCTGCAAGAAGGGTGCCCAGCCTGCCAGCTTACGGGCTATATGATCCACCTCTGCCTCTCCCACTTTACAAAAAGACCAGAAGATGCATTAGATGGGGCAAAAGCAGTAAGCATGTGAATGATTCTGTAATCCGGTGACACGGGTATTCACTCTATGGGGAAAGAGGAAACAAGCCGACTGGATGCTGGATCCTGTATTTTATCCTATGTACTGGTTAATATGGAATAGCAAAACATGGAACAGGGACCAGCTCTAGGTCTCCTCTCCCAAGCACCATAAAAGTGGTGCATTGAGAGTTGCAAAGACTTATGTTCTTCTGTGGATCTGCTTCTAATTCCCCAGAAATTAAAAAAAGGGTTCATAATATGCTGTTTCTCCTGTTCTATGTTTCACTATCAAATATAAGAGGAGAGGACTGTTTACTCTTAGAATCATTTTGAATAGACTAGCAACACGGTACTCCTACGCACTCATCAGCAAGGCAGAAGCTTCTGAGAAGATATGCCTGCCTTTACAGGCAATTCATACAGTCTCATTAATGTACTTGGGCTTTCAATGGATGGCAAATCAGGCAGGAAAAAAACCAAACCCCCACAGATTAATTACATGCAGGCAGTAATGCTCAGCTATTGTAAATCAGCCTAGACTCATTGACTTTAGTGAAAGTCCGCTGGTTCACGTCGGTACAGATGTGACCTTTGAGACTGAAACAATCCTAGATTCTTTTCCTCTTATTACAAACTTACTGGAATCTCTAAGACTTCACTCTGACAACAGTGCCTCTCCACAGACAGTAATAGCTCATCAGCCAGCAATACAGCTTCCCATCAATTAGCTTTTAAGAGGAACAGAGAGGAAGTGCCACGTATGACTTTGTGCATTTGGTGATGTTCAACCCACTTAATTCAAACTCTCTGGATTTACCGGGTTGCATATCACAAGCACCCCAAATGTGTGTGGAGGTCTGTGCAAAACGCAGTCAGTAAAAACTCACATTGGGGAGCATCTGAGTAAGCATGAGAGAAAGATTAGAGTGTGTAATTCCCAGAAGGCTTTAATATGTTTATATGTGGGATGAAGAGATCATTTGTATTTTATTTGCTTATAAAGCAACCTTAGATGTCTGCTACAGGAAATTTGGGTAAAGTAGACCTTGAGTATTGATGAGCGCAATTATTTGTAGAGCATTCACCGCTGTTTTGTGGGAAACCAAGGATAAGCAGAAGCCATACAATAAATTTTTTCCTTTAGCACTGGGCATTAAACACTCCTTTGATAGTTGAAGTTCTCCATTTCGATAAAGCAAGCAAATATGTTCACCTTGTTTAAGTGGTGACTTTCCTGCGAATCAGTAAAGGTCCAATGCTGCCTAGGTAGGCAGGACTGCCCAATGCAATAGATGCATAGATACTTACCTATTCTTATAGAGGGGAAGTCTGCTTGAGGGTCTGTTTGAGACAGCATTGATGGTGCTATGCCAAGCCATTGCTGCCCAGCTTCAGGGCTTGGACCATGTTAGATTGCCTCTGGCCCAAAATGCCCTTCTCCCCAGAGGGAAGCTGGGCCCTCAAAGCTTCAAAATGAACAATGCAGAACACGCAGTTTTGTAGCTCCTTTCACAGCACTGAGTCTGGGGAGCTCCTCCGCACCAGCTCCTTGCAGCTCTCCCTGGAAGGTGGCTATGGGGTGCAAATACATGATAACACCTGAAAGACCACATGGTGCAGAAAACAAGGAAACAAATGGAAAACTGCAACCTGCCAAGGAGGAAAAGAGGATTTGCTGTTATAGCAAACACATGCATCTTGTCAAAGGTTGGATTGTGGGGATCCTGCGTATCTTTTCAATGCAGACAAGACTGCTTTTCAAAGGTTCATCTGAAAACTCAGACAGACTAAACTGCATGGTCCTAAACAGGCCTGGTCAGTTTTCTGAAATTTGGTCGTCCTGATAAGAAGAGAGAAATTATGCTTAAACAAGAAAAAATAAAAGCCTGTTTTTCTAGCTGAAGTTGTGTTTGCCAACATCAAGAACAGTAACTTCTATATTCCTAATACAGCACTGATATGTCATGACAAGAAGTGCTGTTAGTACTTCTTTTCATGCTCCAATATACAGGTCCATTAAGTGATTTTCCAATAACCTTTATTTCAAATGGTTTGTTCTGCTAAGTCAGCTCTTTTCACCTGTGCATTTAGTTAGCTGTCCTTAGATTTGCATATTACCATCCCTCTTTCCAGTATAGAAAGCTTTTCCTGAAGACAGGGAAATAGTGAAGATCACCTCTGTCTTTAAAAAGTGATGGGAAAAAGCATGAAATTTTGCACAATTGCCACCAAAACTTCAATTCCCAGGGGAAAAAAAAAGTAAGAAAAAAAGAAAGAAAAAGTAGATCTATTTGTTACAAAATATTTGTTGAAAGGAAAATGGAAATGAGTAGCAGCCAGAATGGATTTGTTAAGAAAAAAAATTCATGTCACATCAATAGAATTTCCTTCCTATAATGGGTAACAGGCTTTGTAGCTAGAGGAGAAGCAGTAGGAGTCACATATCTTTATTTTGTTATGTTCCCACCCCTGGTTCACGTGACATTTTCATAAGCAAGCTAGAGCGTTGATGAAACTAGTGCAGGCTGTGTGCAAACCCACAGAGAGCTACACTCAGCAACTACATACCCTGGTTCACGACTGGAGTGGAAAGAGATACTGAGTGAGGTTTTGTAGGTATCGATGCTGGGTCTAGTCCTGCTTACTGATTTCACTCATGATCTGGAGGCCTGAATAGAGAAGGAGCTGATTACATCTGCAGAAGATATGACAGTAGAAGAGACCACAAGTAAGAGATGATTAGAATTCAAGATGATTTTACAAGTATCATTGTACTGGGTCTGGCTGAGATGGAGTTAATCTTCCCCATAGCAGCCCTCATAGTGCTGTGCTTTGCATTGGTAGCTAGAAAGGTGTTGGTAACACACCAGTGTTTTGGTTGCTGCTGAGCAGTGCTGGCCCAACATCAAGGCTGTCGCTCCAACATTTCCTCCCCTCACCATTAGGCTGGGGTTGGGCAAGATCTTGGGAGGGAACATAGCCAGGACAGCTGGCCCAAACTGACCAAAGGGATATTCCATACCATATGATGTCAGCTCAGCAATAAAAGCTAAGAGAAAGGAGGAGGAAGGGGGGCCATTCATTATTTACATTTGTCTTCCAGAGCAACGGCTACGCGTACTGAAGCCCTGCTTCCTGGGAAGTGGCTGGACATCGCCTGCTGATGTGAAATAGAGAATAAAATCTTTGTTTTCCTTTTGTTTCCACGCACGGCCTTTCCTTTTGCTTTTTATTAAACCACCTTTATCTTGACCCACAAAGGTTGGGGTTTTTTCTGCCTGTCCTGCTGAGGAGGGGAGTGATAGAGCAGCTTGGTGGCACCTGGTGTCCAGCCAAGGTCAACCCACCACAGTCATCCAAGACTTTATAGAGAGGGGTGTCATCTGCAGGACATACAAAGTTACCTTTCTGTTCTGGCTGGCATTTGTGAGGCCCCAGTAATTGGTTTCTACAGAAGCACAAATGACTCAAGTTATATTTTCAAAGAAGTTTGTAAGAGTAAAAGGTCTGGAATAGATTGCCAAGGGAGGTCCATACCACCTCTTTACTTGGACATCTTTAGGAAGAGATTAGACAAATGTTTATGAAATGACCTGGGTAGAGATGATCCTGCCATGGGACAGATGGATGACCTAGAGGAGAAGGTCATGTTGCCTGCCATGTTTCTTTTGCTTTTTCAGCTTTTCTCCTTGGTGCCCACATTCTCTCTCTTTGGGAACAACAGAACCCCAAAATGTTATTTGATTGCCTCATTTCTAAATACAGTGCAATTTTAGTAGCCACACACAAACAAAATGGCATTTCATGTTACCAAATTGTCAAATTCTTGCCTTGGTTTTTAAACTCAATAGCTCATCTAAATTAGATGAAAATTAGGTCACTTGATTGGTCTGGCCCCAGTTTGTAAAGGGTTTTCTGTATTAGTTGCCAAAAGTAGTAAGTGCATACAAACACAGAACACCATGATGCAGTACCTACACATTACCCGACCCCCCATCCTTTTGAAGCTGCATTGACCCTTATAGATCTTCATGCTGACCTTGCAGCTTTTAATGTGATGTCTGTCTTCCTTTTTCATGAAGCCTCTGCCAACACGCTTCTAGGGGAGCCTTTGAGCCTTTGGAAGGCAGCTTTTTTTTTTTTTTTTTCATTTTATATGCTTCATGATACTAAATAGGTCTTCACAGCAAGTTCTTAGGGAAAAGCAGAAAGTCAGAGGCAGAACTCCCTTTGATATTCGCCATGCCCATTTTTTGTTAAACAGAGTCAGATGCTGAATGAGCAGGTTTCCAGGTTCAAGCTGACAGGTCAACTATATCTGCTATGTTCAGCTTCTCTCTATCAACTCATGGCTCAGATACTGGAGAGGGGAAGATGATATGATAAGCAGGGTAAAAGAAAGATCAGCCGTGACATAGGTGAGACTCTCAGCGTCTGAACAGATACGGAAGAATCACTGAGGAAAATTAGTATGCTGAGCAAGTCCAGGGAAGTTACTGAGGCAAGGTGTCAAGTAAGTTCAATACCTAAGAATTGATTTGATGGAAAGAGTTCAACCAGACAGAAAGAGCACATCAAACCTGAGCAGCAAGTCAAACAGTGCTTCTGATTTCTTAAAGGATGTTCCTACAATCCCACAGAGCTTGGAGCATCAGAATGCTCCACTCGGGAGAAAAGGACCCAGTGGCAACTCTGTAGGAAAAGTATATAAACCCCACAAAAACTAACAATAGATATCCTATCTAGATCCAAATTCCCAGTCCTCCAAAGAACAAGCTATTTAAACCCAGTGATTTGCACTAGCCCATTACCTGTAAAAAGATTCAAGGTATGAACCCAAAATGAAGACTAAGGCAAGATTCGTGACCATTAGCCTAATTTTGCACTACGGTCATTTCTAGCAAGTGCTTATGTTACCATCTGCTTGTCATAAATTTCACAATGGATTCTGTAGACCACCTACTCCTTTCTCTATGAGGCCACTCTGTACTACTTACTGTATAAGGCTACATAAGGTACCCAAGCAGTCTGTAAAATAACAGCCTCTCTCCATAAGCATCTGGCAGCTGAACACGTTGCTTATGTGTGTCTCAGCAAAAGGGCTTTCTGCCTGAGCAGTGAGATCCATCAGCAGAACTGTCTGCAGGAAACTCCCACTGTCCAGTATTATTTCATGGGAGATAAATGTTGCAGTGGTCCTTGGTATGGGAACATTAAGGTTCAACAACAGGTTATGTTGTTCCAGGCCTCATATCAGTTTTTCCACTTTCAGTTTCAGTAATGTTTCAGTCTGTTGCACACAATGAGCATAAAACACCCTGACTTGATAACCTTAACTGCCAGCTGATTTTATAAACAATCCCACTGCCTTCAATGATGAAGTAGCAGAAGGCCCTTCATTCTGGCCAGTACCTAGTGTGGTCTCTCAATCTCCATCTGGGAGTGCCACTGTTTCCCCGTTAATAGAGAGTGCATTTAGGGAGTTTAGATGGTTAATTGAGTTGAGTAGCTGAGATGCCTGATTTCTGACATCAGAAAGAAGCTTTCCCCCCCTTTTCCTTTGAAGTTTGTGCAGTGTTCTGGTTTAGCCCCCGTTGGCAACTAAGCACCACACAGCCGCTCGCTCACCCTCCCCCTGCGGTGGGAGGGTGGAGCAAAAGTGAATCGGAGAAGCAAAAGTGAAAAAACTCATGGATTGAGATAAGAACAGTTTAATAATCAAAATATTATAACAACAACAATGACAATAATAATAACAATAATAGTAATAATAAATGGTAATGAAAAGGAAAACAAGAGAGAGGGAGAAACAAAACCCAGGAAAAACAAGTGATGCAACCGCTCACCACCCACCAACTGACGCCCAGCCCATCTCTGAGCAGCGATCGCTGCCCCCCAGCTAACTACCCCCAGTTTCTATACTGAGCATGATGTCATATGGTATGGAGTAGCCCTTTGGTCAGTTTGGGTCAGCTGTCCTGGCTGTGCCCCCTCCCAGCTTCTTGTGCACCTGGCAGACCATGGGAAGCTGAAAAAGAATGTCCTTGACTAGTCTAAGCACTACTTAGCAACAACTAAAACATCAGTGTGTTATCAGCATTATTCTCATACTAAATCCAAACCACAGCACTATGCCAGCTACTAGGAAGAAAATTAACTCTATCCCAGCTGAAATCAGGACATGCAGGTAGGACTTTTTTCCTCTTAACAGAAGAATATTAACATAAAATTGAAAATAAGTAGAAACCATGAATGATTACTTTTGCATTACACAAAGGAAAACCTTTCCTCCCTGGGAGGGTAGCACAGCACGGGAACAGGTTACCAGAAAGGCTGTGTACGCTCCATCCTTGGAGGTTTTTCAAGACCTGATCTAAACAAAGTCATGGCTGATCTGACTGGTGGCAGCACTGCTTGGAGTGGGAGGTTGGAGTAGGTGACATCCAGTGGTCCCTTCCATCCAACATTTATGCGAATCTGTGACTTTTATCCAAAACAATCAACTTACTTCTTTCAGATGTGCAGCAAGCATGCAATATAATGCAGTTTCATTTTTGCTTCCTTCAGATGTACATCCATTTTCAGCAGTCTTTCAATTATAAAAGTCAATTTCACAGTCAGTAAATGGTTCACTTATTCTCATCTACTAAATCCAAGCAGCTCCACAAACAACAATACACTGGTGATGTACTGAGGGCTAAAAGAAATTACTCACATTTACAGGGAGAAGAAGCACAAAGCTACGAATTGACAGCCTCTCTTCAGCACTGGAGCTATAATTTCAAATGTCAAAAACCTTTGACATGCCTCATAGATTACATCTTTAGGAGAGCCGTGCTTCTGTTTAACAGCTGAAGTGAAAAGACTTTTACCCATTTTGAATTGTAATTTCAGCAAACTCTTTAGGCTGCAATATTTAATCTATTTCTCTGAGGTCTGAGTTACTCATGCTGCCAAAGAGCTCTGTCTTAGCAGAAGGTGATCTCTATTGGAATTCTGCACCTACACCTGAAACTTAAGTAGAAGGGAGGAAGATTTAGAAGTATATTAAAGCCCACATCAGGACGTTGACTTGTAGAAGAATGCCTGCAACCCAAAACACAAGGCTTGAGCTCCACTCATTGCAAAACCAAGCCCTGAATGCTTTCAGCCCCTGGGTTTCAGCCCCCAGGTTTCAGTCCTGGTGGAAGAAAAGCTGGACATGAGCCAACAGTGTGCACTTGCAGCCCAGAAGGCCAACCGTATCCTGGGCTGCATCAAAAGAAGCGTGGCCAGCAGGTCGAGGGAGGTGATTCTGCCCCTCTACTCGGCTCTGGTGAGACCCCACCTGGAGTACTGCGTCCAGCTCTGGAGCCCTCAGCACAAGAAGGACATGGAGCTGTTGGAGCGGGTCCAGAAGAGGGCCACAAAAATGATCCGAGGGCTGGAGCACCTCTCCTACGAGGACAGGCTGAGAGAGTTGGGGCTGTTCAGCCTGGAGAAGAGAAGGCTGCGGGGAGACCTTATTGCGGCCTTTCAGTACTTAAAGGGGGCCTATAGGAAAGATGGGGACAGTCTTTTTAGCAAGGCCTGTTGTGACAGGACAAGGGGTAATGGTTTTAAACTAAAGGAAGGTAGATTTAGACTAGATATAAGGAAGAAATTTTTACAATGAGGGTGGTGAAACACTGGAACAGGTTGCCCAGAGAGGTGGTAGATGCCCCATCCCTGGAAACATTCAAGGTCAGGTTGGACGGGGCTCTGAGCAACCTGATCTAGTTGATGATGTCCCTGCTCACTGCAGGGGGGTTGGACTAGATGACCTCTAAAGGTCCCTTCCAACCCAAAGCATTCTATGATTCTATGATTCTATGGTTCTCCAATAGCAATGCAAAGGACAAGAAACAGATGACTCCTCCTGGCTGGGTTTTCATCTCTGCAGAGGGAATCTGCACAGCAGACAGCTAGGTTATAGCCTGCACCATGATGTACCAAACCATGTCTCCTTACAGTCCCAGTTCCAGTCAAAAGCTACCATGAGCAGCTAGATTCATACAGAAGTCCTGCTTGTTTTTACCATTAGCCTCCACTGTAGAAGGGGCTTCTGGGGAAATAGCCTGTGCACCCTGCACCACCTAAATCCCTGGCTGGTCAAAGGCACCAGAGCTCTTCCCAGGGGCCATAGTTTAAAACAGCCTCAAGGCTCAACGCAGGTTCAGCTTAAGGGACCTGCAGGTATCAGAGGGAATTGGACATATTTACGCACAAAATCAGAATCATTAGTGCTGAAAACCAAAATTAATTACCATTCATTCTGGTGAGACTCCACCTGGAGTACTGTGTCCAGCTCTGGAGCCCTCAGCTCAGGAAAGACATGGACCTGTTGGAGCAGGTCCAGAGGAGGGCCACAAAAATGATCAGAGGGCTGGAGTACCTCTCCTATGAAGAAAGGCTGAGAGAGTTGGAGTTGTCCAGCCTGGAGAAGAGAAGGCTGCGGGGAGACTTTATTGTGGCCTTTCAATACTTAAAGGGGGCTTATAAGAAAGATGGGGACAAACTTCAGCAGGGCTTGTTGCGATAGGACAAGGGGTAATGGTTTTAAACTAAAGGAAGGTAGATTTAGACTAGATATAAGGAAGAAATTTTTACAATGAGGGTGGTGAAACACTGGAACAGGTTGCCCAGAGAGGTGGTAGATGCCCCATTCCTGGAAACATTCAAGGTCAGGCTGGACAGGGCTCTGAGCAACCTGATCTAGTTGAAGATGTCCCTGCTCATTGCAGGGGAGTTGGGGTAGATGATCTTTAAAGGTCCCTTTCAACCCAAACCATTCTATGCTTCTATGATTCTATGATTTTGTATGTTTATTGAAAGCCTCGTTATGTATGTTGTGGTCCTTTAACAGAGAGCTGTGAATGTGTGTCTTCTGCCTCTGATCATTAAAAGAAGATGTGAAGAGTTTGATTGTTTAATGGTTTGGAAATCAGAAAAACAGGTCACTAGTATGTGTGCAGTAAACTAGCTGCTGCAGTAAACTCCCTGGCGCTCCTTCTCCATGTGATGTGGTTTTACTCCCTAATTTTCTTCTCCTCCCTTGCAGAACAGAGATGTCACAATGAAAAGGCACTGAGATTTTCTGTAGTGTACTCTGGATTTCTTTCTGTTGGTCTGTTTAAGAAAAGCATTTATAGTCACTTAAAAAGCTATCTCTGGAAGAGAATGTTTAAGATAAAACTTAATTAAGCCAGTCTTTAATGCTGAATAATTAAAACTACCATACCTCCAGAGGGCTGGCATGGAAGAATCCACGTTTAGTATAATTTTTGTAATTTCTGACAGTTAAGCATATTGAATTTTTTTTTAAAGTAGCCACAGACATATATAGTCCACTCTGGTCTTCTTGTTGGCCTTAGGGAGTCTGGCGAACAGAACAGAAATGCCTTTTCTCACAGAGACCCTATTAAAGTTAGCAGTCTGTTAGGAATTAGATATTGCTTCTAGATTTCCTGCCTGCTGCTCTGACAGTTTTTCATACACATTTCTCCAGAGTTGTCCTACAATGCTTGGAAGTCTTTAGCCTCCTGCTTAATCTGACTTCACCAAGCTTTAACTCTCTCATGTGGGAAAGCCAAGGGCATCTGTCCACTGGTGTATGAAGGACTGAAGCTACTGTTGCCAAAGTCAGCAGTCTTCCAGGGCTTGCAGTGGATCCTGGAACCGACTCTGTGAGTGACTCTTAATAGGAAAAAAAAAAGGATGATTTTCCAGAGATACAATCCTGGCTGAAACTATCTGTATGCAGTGACCATTCCTGTGCTACTGCTAACTGACTAAGGAACCGGTGGTAATAGACTGTCAGTTTTCACCTTCAGGTCCCCACTATGTGCCCACCATACCACGGTGGAGGTGACTGATAGTCCGCACCATCCTGAAGTTACGGAATGGCTTCTGTGAAATGGATGGAGTGACTCTGATCAGCAATCTCAGCATTTCTTTGAAGGCGGGAACACTTTGATGGAATATTAACAGTTCGGGAGAAATGAATATGCAAGCAAGAATGCAAGTGGAATAGTAATTACTCTTATCTCAGATGATAAGCAAGAGGTGGAGTTGTATTTGTCCTGCCTTTCTAAATACTGTTTGTTTCTTGGTTCAAGGCTCACATAAGGACTGAAAAAATGAAGAGTTGCTAAACAAGGATGGGATAGGAGTTTTGCAACCCTCATGAGCACACTGGCACAGTTTCCGTAAAGATTGGTGCAAGATTAGAAATACACAAAGGGCTTGCTAATCTCCCTAAAACGGGCGGGAAATGTGAAGCTTGTTCAGAGCAGCAACCGTCAAGACATTCCCAGTTGGACTCTGGTACCTGTTTCCAGGGAGGTCTATCAGCTCCACAATTTCAAAGTACAGGAAGCCACTTGAAAAGGTAATTTCATTTGATTGTGTGCAAGGAGACGCAGACTAATGGGCCTGCAGTTGGAGGGATGTGTGTGGGAGAACGCAGGGCTGCGGACGGGAGGAAAAGGGTCAGGGATGGCTGGTAGAGAAACAGTGTCCTGGATGGCTGCATGATTGACCGATACTGGGGCAAGGGAGGAGTCTGTTGCTCAGGCCTGGGGGAGGCTCACTGTCACCCTAGGGGAAGGCTATGGAGCTTCCCCCTATTTTGTGTCATAGAAAAGGCCAGGTAAAACAGGTAATCACCTGCCCTAGGCACGTGGTGATATCTACTGGGATAGGGAAGAAGTTTTATCGTCAAAAATTACTGTAGGAAAGAAAACAACAAAATTGCCTACTCTGATTAATTCCAATATATCTTCTTTTCTGCCTATAACGACCCCTTTCTCTCATGCCATACTGCACACCAGCCTGTACAGAACAGCCCTTTTTTTACATTTCACTCTCAAGAGCCCCTGCTTGCACTTCTGCAGCTTGGTAGCTCCTGCTCCTATATGGGGTTATAGTATATTCAGTGACAGAAAGCACAAGCGAGGGGCAGCAAGGCTTACAGAGGAAGAGACTCATGCTAGCTTTCCTTTTTATCTGCCACAGATATTTACATTGATGGCATGTGGGTGGTAAATAGCTGGTAAATATTCCTCTTACCCCAGTCTCCAGCCATGAGTGCAACCAATGGACAAAGGAAAGGTCGAAGGCACTGGAGAGTGAGAACCTCCACATCCCAGGATGTCTACACCGATATGCCTTTAAGCAACCCTGGGCTCTGGGACCAAGCCTCATTCTCCTTCCCCTTTTATTTCTACAAGGAGATAAATTAGTCTCAAGTCTTTGTGATAGCCTTTCAAAAGCAGGGGATTCCTGGCTGAGCATTATAGACCCTTTTTTTGTGCTAGCTTGATAGTGGACGTTAATAACATGAGCAGCCACCTCTGAACCAAAAAGGAAAGGTGAAAGCATGTGGTTTGGGTTGCTGACAGAGTCCCATCCTCCCAGCCCACATTGTGGGTGTGTGCAAGGAATTTCTGATGCATGCTCACGTGAACAACCAGTATGCAGTCAAGCAGTTTCCAGTAAATGGCTCTGAAGACTTCAGAGCCGCTGCCATACAAAAGTCTATTGTTCATATGCAGGATCCGCCTCCCTACCCTTTCATTATAAAAGCACAGATCACAACAGTGGCATGTTTTTCTTAGCAGGGTGTTAAGTCCTACCAACTGAGTCACAGCTGCTGGTTTAGCATTAGAAATGGTTTTACCCCAGCTATTCCGAAACATCCAAAACGCAGAGCAAGGCACATGTACAATGTCAGTGCTCAGGCAACAGTTTTGAGAAGGTGAAATGGGAATAGGCTGAGTGTGAACAAGATGAAAGCTCTCTTTTTTATAAGAGAATGAATGCAAGACAACTCTGGTGGAGAAGCAGGGGGTTGTTTACAGGCAGCTGTCAGCCTGGAGAGGCAGATCTCCTTAGCTGTCCTCTGCAGAGAGGTCGGCTGCTACACAGGGCAGGGGCTTACCTTCAAAACTCTTGAATCTCTCCCTAGGCTAGAATTAGTATCTGTGAACACCCTCATAGACATGTTCATGCATTGAAAGCTCCAGCCAAGAGAGACGAAAATCTCAGGAGGCGAGTAACATGTGTAAGTCCAACACTTAAAGGAACTGTGTGTCTGACACATAAAAATTTATGAGTGAGCCTGGCCTGGCGTCACATCATCCTATCCTAAATTGAGTCCTGCCTTTACTATAGAGACAATATTGGCTACTTGGACAGCCGGATTCAGCAGAGCAGACAAGTGTCCTGTGTGGAAAGTCTCCTACGCAGTCCTACTGATAGAAAAGTCACAACTTCATTCAAGCCTATGCCTGCACCCTCTGCACTATGGCCTGCACACTCTCTGCTCTTTTTCCATTTGGTCCCCCTTCTACCATGAGCTGGCTCCCAGCCCAGAAGACAAGGTGTCTCTCCTCCTCTTCCTTAAGGGATAGGTAGTGGAACTGGAAAAGGGCCTTGTGAGATATTAAGAGTGGTGTTGAGAGAGGAGAGAAAAAGACATTACAGCTGGCAAGGCTAAAAGTAGTGTAACGACCTGTGAGACAGGAACACAAACAGCAGTTTTCAGGTGACTCCTGTAAGAAGCAAAAAGTCTGTTGGCACTCAGGAGATGAGGTAAGGAGGGAGAAGCAGAGAGATGAAGGCAGGGTGATGTCTAGGGAACAGCAAAGCAGTAAGGAAGGACAGCGTACATCAAGGACATAAAGGAAGATTGAGATAGGCAGTTTGGTGCCTCCAGAGAAAGACAGAGGATGTCAGCAGGTAGGATTCAGACAGAACTGGCATACTGATGTCTATGTAGCCATGCATAGAGAGGGATCTTGGGAGAACAGATGAAAGGACAATATCAGTGGATACATTGCATGGTGGAAGAGGAGCAGTATTTGAAAGGAGAGAAGAGAAATACAGGAAGTTCGGAAATAAGAGATGAAATGCTGGAGGACAGGGAGATGTTTAGACCTTTAGAGGCACACAGGAGCAATTCACACTGCTGGAGCCCTTGGCACACCAAAACCTATTTTCCTCTGACTTTGTGGGCAAAATGAGTTTGCTGACTGGCAACTCCCTTCCTACCCCCTTCCAAGGAGAAAACAGCTTTTACTGTTTGATTTGTTCAGCTTAGTATTACGGATCTCACATCCGAGTTCTGACCCTCTCTCAACATGTAACAGCCTGTCTTTTCTAAGGCCACCAACCACAGACAAATGCATCTCAGTCCTTTCAGTTCCCAACCAGCATTCACCAGCATGGCACTGGCACAATCTCACAAACACAGAGAGAAGCCAGATGCCGTGTGACCATTGCAGATTTGAGCACAGCCCTGAGAAAATGGGTGAGCTTAACCCTCAGTAAGGTAAACTCTTAGAATTACGAATTATCAGGAATGGCTAGGCTTCACGAGGCACATGCATCACATTTAGCCATTCCTGCCTCAACTCCAAGCAGGGCACCAGCAGTGGTGAAGGAAGAGGGGAAGAACAGAGCAACATGGACAGGCTTTCACAGCAAGAAAGGAAACACTGTGCAGGCAGCCTGGACCAAGCAGCCCTGAATTTTAATTAGCCCCTTTTTTTTCTGAAGGGGCTAATAGAAATGGAGAAATCAGACATTGGTCTGGCAGGTGGGAACACTGCAGGTATGTCAGGCCAGGCTAATTTCCTGGGAGAAAAAAGACTTTGGAAAAAAAGAGTGGCTGCAGTAGAGTTAGACATGCCTGGGCATCTCCTAGGAATCAGCCATGCTTTCCTATGCCAGCTGCAAACTGTGAGAGATTTTTCATATCTATATCATTTAGTGTTGCTTGATGCATCAGCCTCATGTTTCACAGGTACCCCAGTCTCTGGAGAAGTAGTTTATTTCCTCAGGACACTCACACTGATATAGCCCATGAAGAGCATCTTCTGAGTGACAGCCCCAGAAGGTGAGCAATGGGGTGGTGGTAGCTTAGTCACAGGAGACTCCTGACTGCCCCAAAGTAGTCTCTGGAAAGACAATTCAGGGCTCATGTGTCCAACAGGGTGGATTAAATAGCAGCAGCATGGGTTCAACCAGCTGGGAATGTGAGCCAGGTAGTTCTCTAGCTTACCAAGAAGGACCATGCAATCTGCTGGCTTTGCCACAGTAAAGAGCTCCAGCACGAGCCGGTATACTAAGGGCTTTGTAGTACTGCTACAGCTCAGGACAACATGCTCGGTCCTGATGTTCCCCTCTAGTACATCTGCAATGCCTTCACCATGGAAAAAGGGCAGGAATCAGCTTCATTTCTCCAAGTGGGAATATGCAGGCTCTGTCTCCACTCTCCCCTCTCCCCATCCTTGTGTTTGGAGGCATCCATGGGCAAGCACATGTCCTCTGCAACTCCTGCTCAGTGTCAGAACCTCGGAGACCAGTGCCAATTAGGGCCAGCTCTGAAAACAGCTCTTGCAACGCTTGCCCATATTATGTGGCTGGCCAAACAAAATACTCATCCTTTATACAGAGAGACTCAAGGGATACTGTGTACCACCAAGAAGGTAATCAATTAAAAGCCTCATAAGACAGAAAATCCTATGGTGAGTATTCTGGGTGTTGGGGTTTTTGTTTTGTTGTTGTTGTTAAAGTAACTGCCTAAACAATATATTTAACCAGCAAAGAGTAAATAGGGAAATGATAATTACGAAGCACAAAACCCCTCAAAGATTAGCCTCTGGTGCTATAATCTTTTAAGCAAAGGCTGCCCTCATTTACACTGAGAAAATAAACACAGGAAAATAAATGTGGTGGGCTGTGGAATGGAGTAATGAATTTAACCAGCCTCTCCTATCTCCCATTTTTGTGATCGCGCTCTGCAAGACATTTCAGTTTGGTGGCTGTAGTCTCCTATGTGAAAGCTAAGCCCAAAATGCAGTGCACAGCTCCTGAGGCTCACTTAATCTCAGTTAGACTGGCAGAAAGAATGAAAGCGGTGTCAAGGGTGATACACAGCAGGCCTGCAGGAGCCACCCGCTGCCTGGTACCAAGGGAAGAGCTCCTCAGCCTTATCAGATCTCCTTGGTAAAGACTCTGCACATTCCTAAGGAGGGGCTCAGGACCAGGCCGTTGGATAACCCAAATCTCTGGGCAAGGGATGTGGAACAGGCCGAAATGTCTTTGATCAGTCAAAAGAAGAGAAAAAAAAAACTCCACAAAAAAACCCACCATCCCCCGTTTGCTCTCCAACGTTTGCTGCTAAGAGGACATGACTGAGCTAGGAGTTAAGAATTCCTCCAGAGCAGAAGTGCTGATCAGATAACCTATCCAACACCGCATTTTAAAAACAGCTTCCAGTTAATGCTGATTTTTTTAAAGCTGTGTTGTTATTACTGCTAATGTCAAGAAAGAGCACTAAAATAAAGGCTTTTATAGCTGAGTGCACTTTGCACTATCCTTGGTTCTTGCCTCTGCCAGAGCAGGTGATAATTACGCTTTTGTTTAGGATAAGCATTATTCTTACATTTTCTCATTCATTCTTCCTGTGGTTTTAAACCTGTGATCTCAAACCCCTAGAATTTTGCAGACTGTTTCTAAGGGGTCCAAAACAGAAACAAGCATGTTATCACCAGGTGTAAATTTCTTCTGAAATTTCTTCACCTGAAAATTGCAAGGGTCCATAAACCTAAAAAGACTGGGAAAAGTACCACCAGTTTGGCTTATAAGCCCCGTAGAGGATTACAAACACGGCAAAACAAGAGTAGCATTGTGATCTAATTGAAAGTGTTTGCATGCTGAGCATAGTAGTCTGTAAAATAAAAAGCCAGTATTTCACTACCTAGACTTGCAATATAGAAGCACCATTAACAATAGAGAATTAAAAGATTATGTTTTCTGCATTATTTTATTCAAGAAGATTATAAGACAAAAGAAGAAAATGAAAAGGCACATACTGGAATTTTCTCCAAAGTAGAAACTAGCTGTGACCTCTTTAATGTATTAAATGAACTAAGGCATTAAATCTTCCTCCCCCCACCCTCGAATGTCCCTGTGGGAAGCAAAATTGTGCCATCTAGTGGGATTTAGACCAAGTCTCAGCTGTGCATTCCCTAGACATTATGGACACCCTACAGACCACCTCCACTTGAGTAAGTTTACATTATAGCATGGACTTTTTTGGATTCCACTTTGCTCCCAAGTTCAAATCCCTCCTCTGCTACAGCTGCAGGAAGGGTCTGCAGACGGTCTGTTTGCCCTGCCAGGCTTAGGGGCAGAGAGGACTTTGGGTGCTCAGAAGGGGAATATTCAAAAGCTCAGCCAGGACTTGCAGGATGGCCAGTGTGTCACGAACAAACAGGCAATGCAACTTCACAAGGGCAGGCTCTGAAAATAGGGGAAAGCAGGGCAAAAACGGCAGGGTTGGCTGGCTAGGGGGAAACTTCGCTCCTTGAGTCGGGCAGCACTGGCAAGGTAAGACACATCCCACAAAGGCTGTTTCTTTCCAGGGCCTGCAGGAGGGGAGGAGAAGTTGCTTTTCCATTTATCTGCTAAATCCGTGTTTCTTCTTGGCTTCTGAGTTGATGGGAAAGATGGGGGAAAATTATTTTCATGAGTAGGACTTGGCAAATTTGAAACACCAAAGCCACGGGGTTCACCACATATGAGACTCTGCTGCTTGCCAAGCAGCCAGCAACCTTGGCTTGCTAGGCTGCACAGCTATAGAGCCGGTGGTGTATGCAGAAGACACTGTAACACAATCAGTCTCGTTTCCTGGTACTCTTTTGTAATCTTAGTCAAGCAATAGGCCTAATATAGATTTCAGTATGATCTTTTAATCTTTGCCTTTTATGGAGTAGTGTATCTTTATGCCAGACAGGCATTTCACTGCTTGCAATTTTTTTCTTCTGTGCTAGGGATAGGAGAGAGCCATGTAATGTATGACTGCAATACTAAAATAGGTCCAAGTGTTGCAAGTGACTTATACACCTGTCTAATAAAACCTGATAGATGTCCTTTGGGAGCACTCATTAGTGCCTCAGTCACAACAGGTGAATGAGTAACAACTCTGTAAACAGTTTTCAGTATCAAGTAAAGTTCACTGGCCAATCCTCAAATAATTAACATCTCTTTCCTCTACAAATGCAGTGAGAAGTGACCTTTTCCAACAAAACATAAGCTGTTTTTCTCCAACTCAGAGCATCCCGTGGAATAATTGGATCAGCTCTCCATACCGGCAGACCTTTGTCTTGTATGAATCAACATGGAAAGGAATTTTAAGAATGTTTTGGTCATTTCTTTTGGATTTTTACTTCTCTTCACTGCTTATGGGGGACTCCAGAGCCTACAGGTAAGTGGTAACTGGAACCAGGCCAGCTGGTTGTGGGAAACCCACCAGTCTTTCCACAGTTTCTGTGAGGAAGGCATGCACAATATTTTTTTGAGGTGGGTTAGGACATCGGTTTGGTGCAGGTTAGTATCCCCTACCCAGATCCATAGCATTTACTAAATATTTTATTCTAGTACTTCTCAAATAGTCTGAACACTTGTGTCAGGCAAGTATTCTTTAGGTCCACAAAAGCTGTTTGAATGAAAACTAAATTTCTCTGAGATTTTTCTCAAAATAATATATTGCGAAATGGGAAAAAAATTCCATTTCTGGAAAGGATTTATTTTGAAGATTTCCAAATTGCTATAATTTTATTATTGTTACACAGCAATGTAAAATAATAAAAATGTATGCCCAATCCATTAAATAATTTAAGTATAAAATAATACAATAATTCCGGGCATCATCATATAACGTAATAATAAAAAACATTATTTTAAATCAAAGGCAGCTGTGGCTTGTATTGGCATTAACATCTTAAAACACAGTAGCAGAGATGGGTTTCTAGAATGACTTGAACACTCAGGATACCATCAGAGCTGGTTTGTTTAGCATAGCCAAAATAAAAGACTGAGGGTCACTGTTGCTGCCTATGAATACTTCGGAGCAGATAAACACAAGGAGGAACTTCTCAGACTAGATGACTCTGCTGGTCTAATGGCAAATAAATGGACATAAGTCATCCATGAACAACTTTAGGCAGGATATTAGAAGATGACCCTGATCAATTGGGTTGGATTTTCCCACTGGTGTGGGAATCTGTATGCTTTAAAGGTGGAGCTTGATATATAACATGATGCACTAGTTTGCAATAACAACAAGGGGTTGACCTCATTTCAGGAAGAGGTCCCTGCTAGCTCTGTACATCTCTCTCTTCTCCTCTCCTTGAGTGGTTTCTGTTCACTGACACTGTCAAATTCTGAGTTCAGGGAAGTTCTGCAAAAACAGTCCCAAAAATGGATGGAGATGTTATGAGCTGGGCAGACTAACAAGGTGGGAGAAGATACACCCAAGCAGCCGTGAGTCAGCCCCACCATCTGAAACAATTCACACTCAGGTTACGTGCTGGAACACAAAGCCTCCCCTAACGCTGCAGGTCGGAGTGGTGCTGATTCATTAAGTAGCCCTCTTCTCTCTCCATCTTATATTGGTGGTTAAAGAGGACTTGCTGAGACACAATCAGAAGTAGGTTATTTTATTGTATTGTAGCCTGCAGGACAAATGTTAAAAATTTGCATCATTTATTTCAACATTTGCCACCCTCCCCCCCCCAAATAAAAACAGTAACAATTAAGCTAATCATATGATTTTGGAGGCCTGGCTCCTAATTTTTGGAAGCTGTAGCTGACAAAACCAGGCATGTGGTGTTTCAGAAACAGGAGCTCAGTGATCAGGAAGCCTCTTCACCTTTTTACAAAACAACCATTCTGATTCTCAAATACATTGACACTGCTCAACAGAGAACTTCCTCACCTCACTGTCCTGATGCCTGCCTCTCGCCAAGGGTGCCGCGCAGCTGCCACCATGGTCCTGCATAGCTGGACCATGCAGCCACCACAGTGCTTGGAAGTATTTGGTGCAGCTACCAGCAGCCTTGCTCTCCTCCAGCGCTCTCCAGTGCTACCCCCTCAGCATCCATTCCCCCTTCCAAAATCGTACTGGATTGCATCAGCTTTTAATGAAAACAAACAGGAAAATGTTGATAAGCAGCATCTTGATCTTCTCTTGCAACTTTCACAGTATCGAAACAAGAGGAGAACTATTTTGAGCATAAAAATATAAAGCCTAGTTAGATCAGTAAAATGTTATTCCTCCCTTGTGAAAATGTGGGTGCATCAATTACTTCCAACTACAAAGGGCTGCTGTTAGCGTATTAGGATATGTGGACCCTGGCCTCTGAAGAATTTAGAAATTATCAGACCTGTAGTTTAAAGCAAAGAATCTTCCACTGTTGCTAGGTCAGCCCTTGCAATGCAGATCTGAGGATATCCCTGCCTCGGACAAAAAGGGAAGGCCAAGAGAAGAGGTTATCCTTCGTTCAGCTTGCTTTCAAAGACAAACTCAAATTAATTACATTAAATAATCTAAAGTCTGACTTACCAAAGCTTTGAATCTGAGCAACTGTCATGTGGTTCTGTATCATATCTTCATAAATGGGCCATCATTGTGACAAAAACCATAAATCCATAACCAGGCTGTTTTGGGGAAAGGAGACAGTAATACCCAGCCCCAGCTTCCATGTCTCTCTATTTCTGCCTGAAGCCACTCTCTGTACACCATAACAACATATGCCTGTGATAACATTTGTCTCAACCACCGTTTGTGTCCACGCAGAGCAGTCTCCACTCAGAAGAAGGCCTGGGCGTTGCTTCCCTAAGTGTTCTCTACGCTGCGCTCATCTTATCGTCCATGTTCCTCCCTCCAATCCTTATCAAGAAGCTGGGCTGCAAGTGGACCATCGCAGGCTCTATGTGCTGCTACATCGCGTTCTCCTTAGGGAACTTCCATGCTAGCTGGTACAATTTAAATGCTTTAACCCTGTCTATTGTGTTTGAACAAAATCAGTACGGGTAAAGTTCTTCTTTTTCTTCTCAATTCCTGCTCTACCTCTGTGTTGCAGATTTGAAAGTTGGATGCAAAAGGTGTTACCTGCAAGAAAGAGGGATAAATAAATCCAGTAGCAGGTGAAGCAGAGAGGTGAAAATGTGAAAATGTGCAAAAAGCCAGAATGAACGCATCCATCTGCCCACCTGAAGCTGCTTCTCTAACTCATGTGTGTAGCAGAGATTTCCCTTCAGAAAAAAAAAAATCAGAAGTTTCATTTTAAATCCAAATTACTTTTAAGACTGTTTTTGAAAAGCTTGGTAAGGGAAGGCTCTCTTCCAGCCAGTGGCTCTGGGAGCAGAGGATGACAGGAGAAGGCCAGCTCCTGCCTTGCCTTTTCAGAGGTGGATGAATAATTTATCTCTGCTCTCCAGTGGCAGGGGACGCAACTCTGCAGACGAAAGTTATTGTGATCCATCTTCTGAAGTGCAGGTGCAATTTAATTCTCAGTTACAAAGGCACATGAGCACAGACCTAGCCAGCCTAGCCCAGACCTAGCTCCTGGACACAGCTGGGAGTACTTGCACATCCTAAACTTCATAAGACTCGCCCTTTCTTGGTTCCATATTGTAGATATATTGAGTCACGCAAAGGATAAATCTATTTCTTTGATGTCTATTTTTGCCTCTGGATCTTTGGGCAAATTATTATTATTATTATGTTAATGGATGATAACTATGCTAAATAAAGTGTTCTTTGGCAGGTACACACTAATCCCTACCTCTGTGATCCTGGGCTTAGGAGGAGCACCACTCTGGTCTGCCAAATGCACTTACCTCACCATTGCTGGCAATTCATATGCTGAGAAAGCAGGAAAAAAAGGGAAAGACATTATCAACCAATACTTTGGGATCTTCTTTCTGATATTTCAGTCCTCCGGCATCTGGGGAAATCTGATCTCATCCTTGATATTTAGCCAAACTTCCAACAAAGGTAAAATAGATTTTAAAATCCTGGCACTTCTCTCTAAACATCAGCTAGTTCTAGATAGTTAAAAGGTAGATTTCTGTAGCTGAGCTAGTGATCCTCAATTGCCTTCATAGTCAATGGAAACAGGCACTTCACATGTGACTTAGCTCATCTGAAGGTAGATGTCTGAAATAGATGGGCTAAATTGCTCTCTGGAAGTGTCTATTTTCTATCAACTCTTCATCAGCTATAAAGAGAGTTCAGACAACTAGCTCAAAAATAGATGTCTACTGAATTCCTTTTGAATTCCACCCCTGTGTTGTAAAGCATAGATAGGCTGCTGGCAGTGACAGTCTTTCACATCTGACTTCTATTTAAGGTGGATTAAAACAAAAGGCAAAACACTAAGGCAGCCTTTTCACAAAGCTTGTAGTAGTATTGGATTAATTTGCTGTTAAACATTCAAGGTTAGTCAAGCTGATGCTGGTGCTTGTGGAAAATGAGTGCTTTACAGAATTGTCAAGAAGAAATAGAAGTAGCTCTTGGCAGGAGGCTGCATGCCAGGGCTCCTCTGCTGTATTTCAGGCTCAGACAGGAGATGCTTGAAGAAATCACTCAACAGTGCTGCCCTCATTTTCCATGCTTGTAAGTGGTGTAAGCTTTAAAAAGGCAGTTGTGAAGATAAATTAATACTTGGATGCCACCTTAGAGATTCAAAGTGCTACAGTGTATTATCATTGCAGCCTCCTGCGCATTCCCTATCCTGCCAAAGTCAGAACAGGATGGACACGGAAAGGGCTTTCCATGCACACTGCTACTGTGAATAGCAAGAAGTTACTTCTCTTCCCTGGCTCAGTTAAACAGTATGTCCTCTGGAGGGTATTCAAATAGGTATTCAGTTAAACCTAAATGTCAGGGAGCTGGCATCAGGTTTTAATCTTTGAATCCCTGGGTTTATGGCACGGTAGCTGTCACAACATGTGATACTTATAGAGAATCATGCTTCCGTTGAACTCAAGCAACTATAGGTGAAACACCATCAAAGCAGAATGCTAAAGGACTGTATCAAGTGCAACTGAGCCCTGCTGACCTGATCACTGAGCCACACGATGTCTCAGGAGGGAATGGCCATTCTGGTTTCATGTGCAGGGCAGAGACTCTGGTGCAGCTGTGGGGTCTGCACGGACTGCAACCATTTTACTCTCCTCTGCCTCACAGCACACATCATGTTAAGTGATGTTAATAAGAGGATTAAAATACTCTTTTTCTATCTTGTAAATCCTCTCCTAGTTTCACATCTGAGGATGTTCCTCTAAATTCTAATGAAAGTCTAACTTTTACTTATTTTTTATCAGTTACATTGGATTTCAGGAAATGCTGTGCTCCTGGGAGGTGTGCTATGTGCTCTCAAAGCCAAAGGCCTTGCATATCTTCACAACAGTGATGAGCAGTCATACTATAAGCTTCCCAACCGTGCCTTCTCAGTGAGACTCAGCTTTAATCTGGAGGGAGCTTCCTGCGGGGGGGTAAGGGTCTCCAGGAACTCACTTCTTTTCCTCTCCTCTGACAGTGCAGCAAAGATATCCACCCATATTGTCCATATACTTAAAATGTGTAATTTCACTGAGCAGTCAGAAAGATATGGTATATATCTGCAGAATCGAAATGCATAAAATTCAGACACGTATGTACACTTGACATATTGCCTGCATCACGGCATCCAGAAACAGCAAGGCAAGCTACACCATGAGGTAATACTACAACAGAAGACAGTAATCAATGTAAATTACAGGAGTCATCCTTTCTCACTCATCAATATTGCAGCCTTATTTCCAGAGGAACAGAGCAAACCCTGCCTTGCAGCTTCCATATCACTAATTGCATGTGCATCTTCATCTTCAGATGATGCATGAACAGATAAAAGACTTGTTTTACACACTTCCACACTTTACTAGTGTGACTCACCTTTTGCATATGGTAATTTTGCTGAGGGTCTGAAATAGTTACACAATAACCCTAACTGGAAAATTACACATCAAGTCCTGTTTAAGGAATCAGCCAAGGTACACTGTATTGTCCTTTATTATGCTTGGACCAGTGACAAATTCTGCAGTGAAAGCATTGAAATAATTGTACGTTTTTTTGATCATCCTTCCCCACTATGCAGCTTATTCAGGCTCACGTTTTGGGTTAGTATTTTTTCTTTACAGAAAGGGTACTGGAGGAAGTGGGCATAGTGTTGTGGTGACACACAGGGTGCTTGGGTACACGCATGAGTGTGGCTTTGACATGTGCCCAGCACAACACTGATGGGATTGAACAAAGCAAAGGTCTTACTCCAAACCCTGCTAAACTGTTCTAGTTTGAAGTATGTTCTCAAAGAGTAATAAAACCAGTAATAAAGTAATAAAGCCAGGAAAAGCTGATTTCTTGGAAGACTGCATTAGTGGGTAATCGTAATTTGAATTTATAAAACACAAAGATGTCTCCAGGTGGTTTCTGTTCCTATAACATATACAGAAATCACCTGGAGAGGGATAGTGTGCTCTGGCTGTAAGAGCTGAGGTCCATCAGTTCAGTGGTGGTGTATTATGATTAAGAGTTACAGATACACACTGGAACTTTAAATACGGCAAATTGAGCTTGGACTCAGATTTCAGCCTCTGGCTTTAGTCCATGTCTCCATGTAACCACCAATTCAGTGTTTCTGTTAAACCAAATTTTTGTGTGTTAAACTGGAATTCTGAAGTTAAACATCTCTAATCAGGAAGGGTTTGAAACCAGGACCAATCACCAAGTGCTGGATTCCCTTCTCCTTATATCCTTACATGTAGTGTGCACCCATCTGATCTCTCCCCTGTCCCGCCTTTCTTTTGGTTCTTACTGAATTAGTGGAAATCTCAGAAGAAAACCTGGCATGCTGCGGAGCGTATGACTGCATGACTGATACCACTAACACCACTGGGTCAGCAAAACCCTCAAACTCCTTAATCTACACTCTGCTAGGGATCTACACTGGTAAGTAATCTACACAATCTTTAATGAATATCACTGATGGGGAACCTACTACTTGCAAAACCTAGCATGACTTTGCAGATTAAGTTTCCAACTTCCTCCTTCAATCCAATTTGCTAAAAGGAAATAAGATATGCGAGAGCTGTAAACAACTCCTTCCTAAATAGTTTCAAATGCTTTGTGCCTGTGCCACATCATTTATGTCTAAAGGAGTAAGACATTCTTTACACTTTTCACCTGGAATAAAGCTGAAGCCCAGTATGGTCACCCCACTGTTTCACCCAAAGTCAGTGTTGCTCTACAGACTAGAATCAAAAGTATGCCCACTTTGCAATTAGAGGATCGCAGCAGCTTATCCAGTTATGCATGAAATAGTTTTAAATTCACTATCTTCAGGATCAGCAATAGTGAACTAGTTACTGATGGCATTGGGCAGATTTATGTACGCATGCAGAGGTCCAAGATGCTAAGAGCAGCCCAGCTAGTGGTAGTTGAACTCACCAACCTCTACTCATCTGGGGATGCCTATCAGAACTGGCTGGTGTCCTACCACATGTAAAACTGCTTTAGCACAAGAACTGCACTGTAATTAGCGGTGGACCTGAACCACGGCTCCCAGAACATGCAATCATTTGGGGGGAGGTTTTTGGATCCCTGATGAGATTTTACAACTTCAGTCAATTCTCAGCTGTGATGCTTGAATTATAATACCTTAGTGTGAAAGTGAAGATAAAGATAAGCACTAGGTGAATTGGCATTTCTCTCATTTAGTAACTACAGCTGCTGTAGACCTTCCTTGCATAAAGCTAGCAAGGAATAAAAGACAGGGAAGGCTGATGCCACCAAAAATCAGAAAGACAAAAATAGACAAAGATTCATTCACTGGGGAAAGTTCAAAAAGTATCCGGCTCAAAACAAGTTCTTCTCTAGATAAAGGGGAAGTATCTGGCAAGGTAATATGTTACCTTAGCTCTGTTAAAATATCTTTGCAGTCTCTGCACATAGATGTACTCTCTATGCTGAGACAGATGCACGGAATTTTTCATACACTCAAACAGAGAGTATGTGATCTGGTCAGAGCCAGCCCTCACTGGACAAGTGTATCGCAGCAAACCTTCCCTCCTTCCCCAACCTCCATTCCTAATTGGTGAGAAAATGCAAAGAATATCCCCCCAGTTCCCTTCCAGACTGTGCTGGAGCTGATGTCTTTCTGCTAAAGGCAGGTTTGGCTCACAAGTTTAAATTTAAATTTGATGACTAACATATACAGCACTCCCTTAGGCTTTGCTCATGCAAAATGAATGCAACCCTGCTGTCTACTGACCCTGCATCAGTAGGGTTTCATTTTTCTTTTAAGCTCCTAACAAAAGATATGTCTTTTCCTACTTTGAGGGAAACCAAATAGCTAAATATTTCTTTCACAGACATTTTTAAAATGTCTCTTCTATTTGGTTGCTGAATATGTATTTTGCCCAGCTTAGGTGGAGACAATAATGGATAAGTCTTTTGTTGTTTAGTTTTCTTGAGGACTGTGGATGTTTCTATTTATGTTCATACCAACCACTATTAAGCCATGCAGTTACTTATCTCCTATAATTGCTCTTGATTCATTTGCCATATTTGTTAGAATATTTGTCCTGTAAATGTGGATGTCCTGCTCTCGCCCATATAAGTCCTACAATCAGCCCGTAAGCACTAATAAACACCCTGGCAGAACCAACAATGACTTACATTGTCATTGTTGACAAACCCTTACATCATGAAGGGTTTACAGCTCAGCCACAGTGGAGAACCAGGACACTGGAGAATACGATTTCATTCTAGGAGACATGGATGAGAAAT
Organism: Balaeniceps rex; assembly: GCA_013401315.1. NCBI lineage: Eukaryota > Metazoa > Chordata > Aves > Pelecaniformes > Balaenicipitidae > Balaeniceps > Balaeniceps rex. Next base: position 53,112 of record VYZW01014056.1, on the reverse strand, counting down.
AATAAGCAATAAAAATTTGATGGCAATTTACTGTAAATCTGCTAATATATTCGGACATTAAAAGAAAAGAGCATGCCCATACACAGTAACATAGGAGCACATTGAACAGGCAGTGTGGATGGGAAGAGGTGCCTGGTTCTCCTCTTACGCTGGTTTCCATGGATGGATTTCTAGTCAGCATAAGTAAGAGAGAAAACATAATCATGCCTTGCATCTGTAACAAAGCAATCAGTTGTGAATCTGTGGCTGCTTCACGTATATTATGAGCACAGTTATCTCCTGATAACATGAAAAAAATCATATTGATTCACTCCACAAGCAACAAACCTAGACCAATACATACATGATCATGTTCTGATTAACTACTCTGTGTATTCTTTCATATGCTGCTTCTGCTACGAAATTATAGATTCAAAGCTGTAACTTCCATCTTTTTCAAGACACCCGGAGTTGCTCACTATCATCTTTAAAATAGCACATATTCTGTACTCAAAGCACGGCTCTGAGCTGACCAAAAAAAAAAAAAAAAGCAACATATACTGGGATCCAAGACAGCAGTTCTACTTCTAGCCCTTTATTTTTCTTTCCATGTATTTGAAGGAAGATCCCCCCTAGCCATGAAAACCTTGGCACTGGAAGTGAATATTCCTCTCTTGTGTTGATTTAAAGTCTTTTGATAGTTCCCGAGGGAGCTGTTTCTGGCCAGCTCCCCATCCCCGCGACCCCTGGCTTGCCTTGGAAGGGTGAGCGATCACCCTCTGTGGCCGTGCAGCTGGCCCGGCGGCTGACACAACAGGCCAGTCACAGTTAAGCTGAGGGGATTTGTGAGGTGCGCAGCTGTATGCAGAAGATGTGAATGTAGATCAGGCCTTCTTGTTTACACAGAAATGGCCTTTACACTGCAGCGGAATCAGAGGTATCTGCCAAAACATCCCACAGAGAGCTAAGCACTAAGTCAGAACAATAACAGCAGCAAGCGACTTCCCATCATTCTTCCAGCATTCCTCATATTTTCATGAACTTTTTGTTTTGTTTTTGCAGCTAGTGGTGTGCTAGCTGTGTTGCTGATTGTTATGTTTCTGAACCAGATCAAATCTGACCAAGCAGAGACTGAGAAAGGAATACTGAAGCCACCATCCTTTTGGTCTACGTTCCTAGCAACTTTCCAGCATCTTAAAGATAAGAGACAGTGTCTTCTAATTCCTCTGACAATGTACAGCGGGTTTGAACAGGGATTTCTTTCTGGTGACTACACAAAGGTGTGGATGACAATGAAAATCTATTTCTGTCTGATTGGTTTTTGTGCCTTTGTGTCTTACTATTGCATCTGATCTATATTTACTTGTTAAATTAAGATGTTTTCAGTGGCGATTTGTGGTTTGCTAAATTACTGCTTACTTCTACTTGAATGAACTCTGAGTGACATCTTCAAACAGGAGACGCCAGCAGGAAATATGTCCCTTGGAACAGCCTTAAAAAGAACACTGTAGAGAGCTTCACTCACCAGTGGAGGCCACAGCAGAGAGCTACAGGTTCAAACTCTTCAGCTTGTTGTAAATAACAAACTGGGAGAAAAGCCAGAAGTCTGCAAAGCTTTTATATCTTCCTTCCTTCTGGTTTCCCTAGAGTTTGTATAAGTGCAAGTCAGCATACTTACCACATATTTTATTTTGAGAACCTTTACCGTAAGAGGGCAAACCCTCAACGTGGCTGGCTGAAAGCCCTCACCAGTCACTAATGCAACAGGTCCAAACCCTGATGGACCGAACTGATCAAAACCACCTCTTCTCCTCCAGTTCCTCTACAAACCTAGACCCACAGCAGGTGCGTTCTCCAAACATTCGTTGAGAAAGCCTCCAAAGAAAGGGGGCAAACTTCCTGAGCTGCTTATTTGACACTTAAGCTTTCAAACCTTGCATATAAGCAGACAGAGGAGTGCACTTGCTGCTGTGTTTGAAAGGATTGAAAGGGGCACTCACTCCATGGCCATCTCCATTGGCTGTACGCTCTTATAGGCGAGGTCCTCTTCATTTCTTGGGAGCTGCTCTGTAATGACCATAGTGGCAACTGTCAATTTTCATCTCTTGGGTGATGAAGGGAAGGGCAGAAAATTCCTAATGCCACTTCCAGGAGTTTTATTTGCATAGTGAGCAGTGCTCTGATTTCTCCTCCTGCTCGTTACTGCTCTGTTTGCATGGCACCAGTCTGACAGGGAACTGGGTTAGGAATATCACTGATGAAGGCCAACAATGTCAATATGCCAGGGACTTGTCAGCAAACTCTGTAGCTGTGCTCCTTTGATCTCATCCATGCTGGCTATTTACCAAATACTCAGGCTAAGACCCTTGAACCTTAGCTACATATTTTCACTGAACAAAATGTGTCATCACCGTCTCTTCTCTTCCAGACGTATGTGACCTGTGCCCTGGGGATACATTACGTTGGTTATGTGATGATCTGCTTTTCAGCTGTAACTTCCCTCTGCTCTCTGCTCTTTGGAAAGATCTCTCAGCTCACAGGTAGAAAACTTCTATTTGCATTAGGTATGTAAAGGTCACTTGAAGGGCTAATAACCTCATGCAACATATCAAATCCAGTGCTCCCCCCTGTCATGGTTTAACCCCAGCCAGCAACTAAGCACCACAGAGCCACTCGCTCACTCCCCCCTGGTGGGATGGGGGAGAGAATTGGAAGGGTAAAAGTGAGAAAACTTGTGGGTTGAAATAAAGGCAGTTCAATAGGGGAAGCGAAAGCCACGCATGCAAGCAAAGCAAAACAAGGAATTCATTCACTGCTTCCCGTCAGCAGGCAGGTGTTCAGCCATCTCCAGGAGAGCGGGGCTCCATCATGCGTAACAGTTACTTGGGAAGACAAATGCCATCACTCCGAACATCCTCCCTCTCATTCTTCTTCCTCCAGCTTTCTATGCTGAGCATGACATCATATGGTGTGGGATATCCCTTCAGTCAGTTGGGGTCAGCTGTCCCAGCTGTGTCCCCTCCCAACTCCTTATGTACCCCCAGCCTACTCACTGGTGGGGTGGGGTGAGAAGCAGAAAAGGCCTTGACTGTGTGTAAGCACTGCTCAGCAGTAACGAAAACATCCCTGTGTTATCAACACTGTTTCCAGCACAAACCCAAAACATAGCCCCATACCAGCTACTGTGAAGAAAATTAACTCCAGCAAAAGCCAGCACACCCCCTTTGCGTGCACTACAAAGGGAGAGCTCGCTGTCAGCTATCAATTAAAACCAAAGTCAATCTGGAGGCAAACTTCATTCAGGAGAAGAGAGGCAGCATGGTTAACCACTGTATTGAGTTCATTGCTTTACATCACTTTACTGGTAGCGTAGTTCACCCTGCTTTTGAGGGTGCTGTCTACTCAGAAAGTGTACAGCTTTGATGCTTCACAGCTCTAAGGCAACCATTGATAAATGCCCTTACAACACATATGTTGAGGCCTACATTATACCCAAGAAGGATTTCTCCATTGGGATGAAACCTCCTCACTTTTATGGAGTGAAAGCACCTGTGAACCTCGTGAGATACACTGTTGATTTGAGTCTCAGGGTATGGTGAACTTGGAATTTAAGCAACCAGTCTAGGAATTTCAGGAAAATTTTTAAAGGTTGGCCTGGTGTCCTTTTCACTACTTGCTCTATAGGGAAAAAATAAAAGAAAGAGTCATATGCCAGTGTGTCAGGCTAGAAAAACTTGAGTGCCTCTGTATGGGTCAGCAATTTTCAGGTTGGCATGAGAAGAGTTTTGTATATTTAAGAACATCTTCCTCTCCAGATAACACTGTTCCAATGAGTAACAGAGTAATGGAGGCAGAAAAATACCAATAAATATTTCATTTGTGTCCCCATATCCACTAAGGTATTCATACTGAAGTGTACTGATACCTTACTTCCACTACACAGTAACCTGTATTATTAGAAACTTCACTGACTGAGTCAATGTGCATCTAGACATTCTAGGCATTTCCTCCACAGGAAATTTTAAACCTGGGCAAGGAAGAAGAAATTTAGAGTCCTCTACACTACAGTCACTAGATCAGAGATTCTTCTGTACATGTCTGTCCTAGGTGTATGTCTCATTCTATGAAACTCATTTCAGATTTTAAAAAATCCCAGATAATAATAAAAAACACCTACAGTGTTAGTAATGCAAGACCTCTGAACCTCTCAGTTCTGACTAATGGTCTTTGTACTCAGCCTGTAAAGGTGTTCCTGTGGGGGAAGAATCAGTGACTCATTTACATTCTGCTTTTAAAAAGAAAGACAAAAAGTCACCAGACCCTGTAGATATCCTTAACTGTCTCCTCTGGCCCTGAAAGAAAACCTATGTTTAAGGACTAAGTAAGGAGAGCAGAATGGTTCTTCCTCCCCCTTCCCACATGCCTCACACGATGACTGCAAGTCTTTCAGCAGCCCCTTCTCCTACTCAGTGGCAGCTCTTGTCCTTTGGGCTAACAGCCGTATCAGCGCCAAGGATCTCTCAGCTCAGGACACTGCTCAGAATTATTAACTGAAGCCTGCCAAAGGACTGCATTGTCTTGTATTTCATGTGATACCAACTCAATCAGCACAAATGTCCATGAAACAGAAAGATTGTAAGATTGCCTTGTGCTCTAGTTGGGGGAAGAATTTGAAAGTGTTATCTACCACTATCTGTCCTGTTTGTAATAGCATTTGTATTTCTCTTCCTTCTTTCTAAATCAACAGCCGCAGTTACAAACACCACCTGTATAATAGCACTACTGCTGTGGAAACCTCATCCTAAGCAGCTTGCTGTGTTTTTTGTATTCCCTGCTCTTTGGGGCCTATCTGATGCCATTTGGCAGACACAAATTAACGGTAAGTTCTGGTGACAATGAAATGAATTCTCTTGAGATATAAAAATCTGCATGTTTGTATTTATAAAACAACACGTGCATAAAAATGATAATGGGTTTAAGACAGCATCTAAAAGAAATATGTTAGCTCATTGGAAAGTAGAAGAAATAAGAACAAGTTGGGAATAAGAAAGTAAAATACTCACTAAACAATTTTTTCCAAGATGAAGAGAGAAGAACACTGCAGAAGATGATAATGGATATTCAGAATAAATATTCTGGAGGAGTATAAGTATTTCAAAGAAAATTAGAAAACTCAGAAGAATGATACATTTAGTCTGTGTTTTGCAATAAAGGAGAGCACTCTGGATAAAAACCCAACACAAAGCTCAGCAACAAAAGAAGAAGCAAATTGGCTGTTAGGAGTTATTAGAAAAAAATTGAAGGAGAAAACCACAGACAGCAATATTATGCAACCAACTAAATCCATGCAGTTCTGATTTGCTCCATTTCAAAAATCATAATCAAACATGATAAGGCATAAGAAGGCAATAAAAAAGAGCAGGGTCATGGGAGATTTCCACTTGAAGGAAGAAAAACAAACTAGAACACTTTATCCTGGACAAGTAAGAGAAGCAGTCAGTAAGATCATGAGTAGTATGGAGAAGGTGACTAGAAATCCACTTGTTTCTGTTAATAACAGAACTAGTGGCACCAAATAAAGTTATCAGGCAGCAGGCTTTATAGAAATCAAAAGAAATGCTTTTTTGCACACAATGCATAATCAAAGTATGGAATTCATTGCCAAAAATGTAAATGTTTTTAAGCTGGAATTACATCACTTCAGGGGAAAATGTTCTTGGGGGCTATTAAAGCCTGGTGGTCCAGAGGAAATCTCCAACTCAGAAAGTCCCTATGTCTTTGATTGCCAGAGTCAGGAGCGCCTTGGGGGTGAAAGATCACTGTATACTTGCCTCATTTCTTACAGTCTTATCCTAGGAGTCTGTTACTGGAAGTATACCGTTGGACTTCTTATCGGATGCATTACGGTTGTTTTTACAATCTTTTATGTTCTACTGCTTTTGCGATACAGTGCAATTATTATGCACTGACAGTTCAGATAATGAGCGGATACAAACCGACTTCTGTAAGGGTTTATTTAAACTTATCCCTCAATCAAAACTAGAGGAAGTTCTCTTATAGAGACTAAAGACAGACTCTAAAGTGCTGGAGAGGGCAAGAAAGAGCTACAGTCTGTGATGGCTTAAAGTAGTCTGCTAATCACTGTCAGTCACACTCTTTTTAAATCAATGCCATAGCCTGTCAGTAAGACAGTTACATGCTCTCCCATCTGCTCCCATATTTTGCCTCTTATTTCATGAGTGTTGTTTTCTGCTATCTCAAATTCATATTTGGCAGATGCCATAGGAATATGCATGTGATGGAACTAGCTCATCTGGGCCCGCATCAGGTTATGTGTCTTGGCCTCCCTCCCTCTGGTCCCTCTGGTTGCTTCAGTAGCTTAGATGATTTCACCCACTAGATAAATTATCATGTTCCTCCTAGAGAGCCAAAGGGAAAACACCACTGTCCTCTGCCTGGCACTAACAGCGATCTCCTTTCC